>VZUI01027848.1:0-22036 GCA_013401135.1 Cettia cetti
GATAGAGAGATAGATAGATAGATAGATAGATAGATAGATAGATAGATAGATAGATAGATAGATAGATAGATAGATAGCCTTCCTGTTTTTAGCTTAAATTAGAAAAGCCTGAAAACCAGGTGGATTTTGGTCAGTGAACTCCCCAGTTCACTTCAGAATTCTCTTCTGGTGAGGAACAGAAATATTATTTTGGCTTGATTCAACTTCCTCTATTTCTGTTTTGCTGCTAAGCTGTGCTTGTTATTTCCAGAACATTAACATTTGCATTGCATCCTCATTGCATCCTTGCTGTCTGGAATCTATAACTCCTGGAAATGTGGCATCCAGTTTTCTAAAAGTAGCACAGCATTTATACTTACCAACCAGGAATACAAACACAGACATTTCATCCACCTTCATGGAGCTCCCAAAGGGCTTTAGTAGCCTAAAGATTACTTTTTTTCTTTAAAGGAAGTCTCTTACACACTTAGCAGGGTGCTGAACAACTGCATATTGGGAGAGATTCATCACATATTCCACCACTCACCCAAATCCACCTGACCAAGGTCATCAGAATACTAAATTGACAAAAGGAAGAAAAGAATCTTGACAAAGAATTACACTTGGAGCTCCTGAACCTGCTAACAGATTTCCACCCAGTCTCGGGAGATGGCAGGCTCAGAGACAGTCCTTGCATTACCAGCCAGGGACCCACTGATGCTTCCCACTCTCAGCTCAACATGGCATGTCCTGTGGGCAAGGGCAAGGATGACGAGGGGAATATTTGTCACATACCTGCAGAAAAACAGCCTTGGTAGGTCTGTGAGCCACCTAACTTCGATGGCTTGTCCTGTGCAACCTATAATCACATCATTACAGGCTGTACAGGCTACCAGAACAGAAACATCAAAAAAGGCTGGTAAGGGATCTTTTAGCTCTGCATCAGTTTTACACATACCTTAAATTTACACAGAACAGAGAGTTTCCACAAGGCAAGACTCACATTTTTCTGGTGTTCCAGAGCAATTCAGCCCTAAACTAATTGATACTCCAGTGAGAGCATGGTAGACAGAGAAGGGAAGGGAGTTGATGTAGCTATAAAATGGCT
Organism: Cettia cetti; assembly: GCA_013401135.1. NCBI lineage: Eukaryota > Metazoa > Chordata > Aves > Passeriformes > Sylviidae > Cettia > Cettia cetti. The sequence continues at coordinate 1,088 of VZUI01027848.1, forward strand.
CAAGCCTTCACAACATGTTACAGGTCTAAAGGTACAAAATCAAAGTACGTTGTTCCAGCAATGTTTGGAATTTCTGTACTGTTGAAGTCTGTCAGAGGGCAAATGTCACCAGCATCACAACACCAACCTACAGCACCACAGACTTGCTGGTTTTCTCTCTGCAGCACCTTAGCCTTGCCTCCACACCACTGCCACCATTCCTATAGTGACAGCTCCCTCTCACTCTCAATTTGCATTTCAATAACCCAGAGATCCCACCTATATTTTGCTATTATCACCTACATTTTATAGGTATTCTGTACAGCCTGAATTTACTCTAACAGTGCCTGGGATGTCAACAAAAATAAACTGAAAATTATGGGGTTGGTTTCTTTGTTTCTAGACTTTAAATTTGACTCTTAAGTGCAATCCAGGGTGGGTAGACCCTCCATAATACAGGTAAGCAACCTTTCTGCTGGAGCTCTGCCAGGCAGGAAGGACAGACACCTGGGACAGGAAAAGAAAGGCTTCAAGGAAGCTGTTGGGAGCACCACTGTCAATCTTCAGCAGTCGTGCAACTCTCTTAGCTTGCCTGGTGATGCTCACAAACATATTTCCATCTCTCCACACTCTCTCATAACACTTTTATCCCAGATGAGACCATTTCCACATCATGTTCCTACTACCAGGATCATGAAAAGAAGACCTTCCACATGGAGCCAAGCAGGTAAATACAATAACACCATTTCCCTTCACTTTGTTCATCTGAAAAGTAGACCTGTGTTTAAGAAATCAGATAGGGAACAGCTGACTTCAAGTGCTGAGTTTCCAGTTGTCAGTACTTACCCAATTTTATTATTAACATGACAGTCTCTTTCTGAAAACTTTAAAAAATTAGATTCAACCACTTGCCTGCAAACCATGGGGTCAGGCAGTCAACCTGTAGAAATTCCCCCATCACCATGTATTTTTAATAATACATGTAGTAGGTAATTAGTCTATTTACTTTTTCTTTTTTTTTTTTTTTCACAAAGAAAAGTATCATGAAAAGCAATAGCCAGATGAAAAATCTGGACATATCAAAATTCTTAAAAAACCACAAATGCATTTTGCATATTATGCATTTCTCAGAAATGATACAAAATGCAAATGGTACTGATTTTTCTGAAGCGAAACACTTCAGCCCAGAAGCTGCCTGCCACTTCTCTGATAGCTATTTCTTTGTCATAATCAGGCAAGTTGTTTTGACAGTTTCATTTCTATGTTGACTATAAATATGTGAATATTTCATGGATGATTGAACTGGAACAACCACCAACAATATCCATCAGCCTGGAGCAAGAAGATTTAGCCATGGTCCAATAGCTAACTGCAAACCTGTATGAGTCAAAGCGCTGAAAACCTGTATTTCCTTTACACTGTGTAATTCATTTGGATTTTATAAAGTAACTGTAAACTACCTGACCAAATTAACAATGTACTTCATGAGCTGCATTTAAACAAAAAGGAAACAGCTCAAATGTACAAAAGAGGAAGGAAGAGCTTTCTGAAAATTAAACTGGAACAAGAGCAAAAACTCTTACAGGGTCGCAGGTTTCCTGTTTCCATGGAGAGCTGTTTCTTTACATCAAATCATTAGCTTTAGTTCATGTTGCTGTTTAGTTCCTGTCATGGAAAAAGTCATGCTCCTGTCTCAGTACAGCCGATGCCTGAGGAGCAGCTGCTCTGGTAGGTCTTGCACTTCAGCCTGTGACTGAGAGCAGCTGATTGACACCTGCCAAGGAAGGATAAGGATAAAGGAGTGCCCTAAGACAGCCTCTGCAGCTCCTCACTCCACGTTCTCTGAAAGATGCCTCTGCTTCAACAGCCTGGCCCTACGTGGTAATCACAGCTGGCATCTGAAACATGAGACAGAACCAGCACCTGGCATCTTGGTCCTTTCCAGTCCTTCATTGGCAACTGCTGGGTGTTCAGGCACAGGCAGCAAAGAGCACCTCTGCACAGAACATAACAGCTGCCAGTATATGCACTCAACAACAGAGCAGTGAGCCTGCCAAAAGATGTTTTAGGAAAAAATTGCTTTTCAGAACAGGGAAAGGTTGGAGGCTGGAAATATATTCTTATCTTTTAGAGCCCTTCCAGCTAATTTGATTATAAGTCTCTTCTTCACAGTATAATTGACTGTCTCTGAATCTCAGACAACTGCTGCAGGCAGGGAAGAACAATTAACTTCTTTATCAACTTTGAAAAACCAACACAGTTTAAATAATTTAAGTTACTAAAGGTAACATAGAAAGCTTATGGCAGAGGAAAGCACAAACTCGGTCTGAGTATCATCTCTGCATCACATGCGAAAGAGTGCTGTGTGCTTCCCTGTCCAAAGACTCAGCAGAAAAAAGACCCAATCAAGAGAAACATTACATTTTAAACTATCTACATAGAACTTTAAAATTTTAACTCTTTTGTCTATTTCTTTTGTAAGTGCATATTTTTGTTGACTTAATATTTTTTATCAAGGGCCCTTGGTTTTTTTGGAGTGTTGTGAGAATATCTGCTGCCTGTATTTTGAATGCATAGCAGATCAGCTGTGAAGAAACAAGAATCACATGAAAACCAAGAATTGCTCTTAAACCCTCAGAATGACCCTCATGGTCCAACAACAGTCCAGCTAGCTCAACAACCTCCCAAAATCCCTTAAGGGTACCCAAGGAGGAATGAAAACAAGGAAAGAATGTTTTCACTCCCTTTCACAGCCCATTTTAGAGGTTTTCACTCTGAAAGAGCAAAATACAAATACCTTTAAAGTGGCTTTCACAAAATGCAGCAGCTTGACATCCCTGCCTCGCTGATTCTACTTTGTGTCACAACTATCACTCCAAAGATCACCCGTATTAAAGACGTATTAAAGACGTTCAGCAACTTGTGTTTAGGAGATCTAATTTCATAGGCTTCAGCTATTTTGCCAAACATAGGAAACAGCTGCAACAAACAGAAACAACAAATGCAGCACAGAGGGGCTGCACACACTGCAGCCAGCTCTGCTCCACATTCTGGCCTGCTTCGGGTAGACTCCTGTCATTTCTGCATGCTTTGGGGACCATAAACAGCAGAAAATGCAACTGGCACATCCTCAAAGAAGAAAACCAAGGAAGAGCAGCAAAAGTATAAGATAGAGTCCCTGGCAAAGGAAGAGAAGCTGTTCTCACCTGCAGCTTGCTGTCTCCTGCAGACACCAACTTCACATTACGATTGCCTGGCAGTTTTTTCAGAATCCTAGGGAAATGCTATAGACCCAACTTCCTCAGCTGACCCCAAAAGCTTTTGAAGCAGACCCAGCAGCAGCGGGACTGCTGAGGCTTTATTCCTCTCAGTGAGACACCAGGATGCCAGCACTGTGTGGGAGAAGGAAGGATCAGCACTACCAGCGAGGTCACTGCTTCACTCTTGGCGCACTAGTTACAAATCAGAGAACTTGGGAACGTTACCTATGGTACCTTTAAGTAACTTAGATTATTTAAATTGTGTTGGTTTTCAAAGCACATAAAGGAGTAATTATTCTTCCCTGCCTGCAGCAGCTGTCTGAGGATCACAGAGATGCTCAATTATACTGTGAGGAAGAGGCTTATAATCTAATTAGCTGGAAGTGCTTTAAAAGATAATCACTCAAGAATGAAGTGATGAATTAGTGAAATCATGTTGGACTAGCCTGTACAAAGGGGATTGAGTTCATTTGACATACTAGTTTGCTTTCATTCACATAAGCTCATTAAATAAAGTTTAGTTTATAGAGTATATTGTCCTGTAAATTTGAGAGACTGAAAAGGATTTTGACACTCCTTCCTCCAGACTGGTGTTCAAGGATGAGAAGAGAGTGAGGAGTTATTCGGGTTTACATATCAGCATTTGTCTGTAGGACCTAAGATGGCACAGTTAACTCTAGATGAACACTAGATTCAAGTAACGCTGGCAGCTCACATGACTCATGTCCTGGGATGAAGCCAGGCTCAATAGATACCTCTAATCATCCTAAAAAGACAAGATATTCATTGCTACATATTTGCTAGATAGCCATCTAGGAAGTCACACACAGGATACCCGAAGTTTCCATTTCAGACATAGCCCCAGCTATATGGAGAATTCTTTTTTATTCGCTTATACCTCTCACGCTTGTTAGATTTATGAGCCTCAGCAGCCATTGCTTGGGCAAGTAATACATATTTAATTCTTACATTTTTCCTCATAAATTAATCTATACAGCTTCTACCCATTTATTACTTTAGAGTTCTCTTCAACTACCACTGTCTTTATAGCACGAACACTAATATAATACTGTTGTCCCAGCACTCTTCTTCTCTTGTCCCCTGAAACAACTCCTCCCACACATGCAACACGACACTGACATTTCCTACCACCCTAGCATATTCACAGGGATTCCTCATTTAAAAGCTTTATTCAGAAGTGCCAAAATTCAGTTTTTCCTCATGAGGGGATGGGGAAGAGCACCACAAAGGTATTACATTCCTCTTTTTATTTTGACCAGCAATTTTTTGTCTAGCACTGTGACAATGCCAAGTGAAATGGAGTATCAAGTGACTTTAAGTTTAATTAATTACAACAAAAATTACAAAATAAAGCATATGTTAATCTCAATAAAGCTTCTCACATTTCTCTTCAGGTGCCTTTCAGATAGATTATCTCTCAACATCTATGCCATTTGATTTTACTGGCACACAAAAAGAATTTACAGTTATTAATCTCTTTTATCAAATGGCTCTTTTTTCAGCACCAGTGAGACAACACAGCTTGGAAACAAACAAACAAACAAACAACAAACAAAACCATCAGCCATTTCAGAAATTTATCTTGTGTTCTGCCTATGCAAAACATAAGGTACACATAAGCACAGTCTCTCCACTCAGCAGCAGCAGGTGCAGGGTGATGTTGGCAGCTGTGTTAAGACACAGCAGGTGTTGCTCTACTGCTGCTGCTCTTCCCCTTCATGTAAATCAGATTCTGGACCTCTGCAGGCACATTAAGGGTTGCAGACCAGAGGAAGAAGCCAGAGTGACCATAAGGGGAGCTGGGAAGGAGGACAACACAGAATCAGGCCAGCAAACCCATGATCATATCTGCAAACATCATCTATGATACAGAGAGAGGCCTTGAGTGATCAACACAAATCCAAAACTTAGCCCTATACCAGCCATGGTGGATAAAATTAACTCTACCCCACATGAAACCAGCTGTGCCACACCAACTCTACAGCTCAAGCAGAAACTTCTTTTCTGGTGACTCCATGTATTCTAGTTTCTTTCGTAAAGGAAGTGGATATTAACTGTCCTTGCCCAAGAAGCAGGACCCTTTGCAGTCACTTCCCTGGAAACCTATGATTTGTGCATGGTTTATTACCTCATTATACTGATGGCTGAAGAAAAATGAGACTCTAAGAGCTGTCTGCTTCTGGTAAATATTTAACTACCAGAATTATGCCTACAGACTTCTCAGCTTGATTCTCCTTTACTTCAGAATCATGCTTTCCTCACCCTTATGGCCTGAAGCTGAGAGTGTATCGTATTTAGCAACATAAGAATATTTCTCCTCTAGGATGTGAATGGACCCTACTAATATATTATGATAGCATTTACTCTGAAATGAACTTCAGTCGCCCTTATCTCTTCAGATAAAGAATCATTTGAATCTTTGCTCTACACTTGTTGCTTTATGCTTCAGTTTCACAGATTAGAAAAAATTTTCCCAGCTATTAACAGAGGGAGAGAACAATGCTTAACCTCGGAAATTGTTTGAAGGAGACAGAGGGGTGGAAATTCACAGTTATGGATCAAGGGTTATTCAGCTGGGCATAGACCAGGGTGAGGAAAGGTAGATGTGGAAAAAGTCATCAGGCAATTCCAGGCCCCAGCAGCCAGAGGAAAGGCCAGTATCAAGAGCAGAGGAGCCCCAACCTTTGCACCATTCTGAGGATGCAAGACAAGTCTTGGCACTCTCTGTTCCAGCTGCCAGCTCCAGTGCCCACAACTCCTCCACACAACAAGAACTGCAGGAACAAGGCACCTCCTTCTCTAAGGAGTTTGAATGAGAGAGTGGCTGTCATTCCAACTATCACTTCTCCCTCTTCTCTTCCTCTTTTTTATCTCTGCAACCTGTTAAAATTACAGTTAGCATATCCAGCATATTCAGATGTCCTTAGGAAAAAGAATCAGTTGAATCCTCTAAAGCTCTGGTCCTCAGGTCAGCATTCAGAACTGAAAGGAGATCACTGGAGCAGCTGCAGAAAAGAACAGGCACTAAAAAACCCTAAAGCTGGAGACACTGGGTCCTAATATGTAAATCTATTTGCTATGAAAATCAACTACATTCATAAGGATTAGAATGTTATAAAGGCATTAGGTCCAAAAGGCCAATATGAAGTACACTTCTGGACACATCTGTGGGTCTAAGCAATATTGCCATTTCTTTTTATACCTTTTATGTGCCACTACAAAGATAGGACAAAGCAGCTTTCTTTTGTAGCTCTGATTTTCAGCAAAGAAACTCTAGTTAGACTGTTTTCAGCAGAGGAAAGTTGATAGTTTTAGGTTTTTTAATGAGGATTTCAAATATAATTTGTTTCTGTAATTCCAGCTCAATTGTCACCAGCACCATTGTAAGAGTAATGCTAGGACTGCACCCCCAAATATACCTTCGGATCCATGGAAAGCAGCAGGTCTCATTATTATACCTGCCGTTTTACATCTGTATTCCACTGAAAATACAGGATTCACACAGCAGGCATTTTATGAGCATGAGTTAAATTTTCTTTAGCATTAGTAACAACAAAAGAGATGATTACTGCATGTGGCAGTGGGCAAGGAAAAATAGCTTCCAGTTTGACCTCTGCTCTTTCTACAAAGTGGACAATCAGCATCCCATGGTGCTGGTGCAAAAAGAAGTGCTATGGCTAGTGCTGAAGGCCATGCTGGCAGGCTGGCACAGGGCCAGCACCCCAGTGCATCCAGAGTTCTCTTCAGCTACCAGCTCCTGACTTGCACAGAGCTCTGCACTGAACAGAAACCGAGAGCCACTGCCACACGGAGAGGCAAGATATCTCCAATTAACTGGCTGGGAGCATCTTTCTTCTTTGAGAGACAGCACCTCTGGCTTCCACTAAGTACCCATCAGAATTCTTAACCTCTGCCTTAGAAAAGAAAAAGAATTTCTTGCCAAAAGAAAACCTGATGTGCTATTCTTGACAAGCTGCTCACCTTGATTCACAGCATTGCTGAACAGAGGTGGTTAGTGTCCAGCTGGCTCAACACCGCATTTAGCTCTTGCCTCTGTAATTAAGAACTTATAGATGCACTTATATATTTTTAAAATGTTTTCACATTAGCTCTGCTAAGGCATTGGAAGCATTAAAAAGCACTTACTGATATAGCTATCATCAGGAAACCTCTCTACAAAGACAAAGGGTATATTTCTATGTGAGTGCCTTAGCTATTACTGCTAGCTCAGAAGTACCTAATTTTTTTTAAAAAAGTCCACTCAACTTTTCTTCCCCATTAATTAAAGTCATCAGCTGCAATACAGAAAATGATCAATGAACAGGCACAGAATAGGTTTCCCAGAGAAGCTGTGGATGCCCCATCCCTGAAGGTGTTGAAGGCCAGGTTGGGTGGAGCTCTGAGCAATCTGGTCGAATGGAAGGTGTCCCTACCCATGTCAGGGGAGTCGGAACTAGATGATCCTTGAGATCCCTTCCAACCTAAACAATTCTATAATTCTATGATGATAATAGGCTATTCTAAGTATTTTAAGCTTAGAACTTTCAAAATCAAACAGATAAATATCTCATGCTTGTCAAAGTGGCCATGAAAAAACCTATAGTACAGCTACACACTTCCAAAGGTATAAATTTCACGTTCTTTTATTTATATTAGATCATGCTAGTACAATTTATTGACTTCTGTTATGTAGGAGAGGCTGAACACTAAAATTTTAAGTATTTTCAATTTTTGAATGAGACCAAAAAACTTTGACAGAAAATAACCTGAAAAAATTCCAAAGCAATAATCAAACTTCCTTTGTAGAAGTTTTTAAATTCTATTTGATGCTGAAACCCATTCCCTTCTGAAACGACACCATTCACATTCAGTCAAGTCAATCTTTAACTTAGGTTGCTACTGCTGACCAAGTTAAAAAAATCAGATTAAAAAAGTCCAATCCCAGAGAGTAAAATATATCCATCAGGAATTCACTGACACACACACACTCTCCAAATCCTTGTGCTATTTATGTCACACCTTCTATCATTGCTTGTCTACAGGGTAAGAATCTCAGTTTTTATAAAAGAATGTATTGTCCTCTTGATTGTGAAAGAGCTTGAAAAAAACCTCACAATTCAAATCTATCTCAAAGGCTCAAATCTTGGTGGAAGGCAAGTACAAAGAACCACAGTATTCTGTTTAGCAGATAAGTGCCTAATATTTCTGAGAAGTTACAATATTAAAGAAAAATACACACACACAAAATATTCAAGAAGCTGCTTGCCATCAAGTGACTGAAGTGGACGTGGATGACATTCATATAACCTGCTTTGGTTCAGAAATTTTTTTTTGTTTCTGTTACCTTGTGAATTTGACACTTGGACAAAAAGCTGCATCCTGAGACAAAAGCCTGGAACAAGCTCTGGCTCACTGCTCCCTTGCCCAGCCAGTGAGAAGGTGCACACTACATGCCCCCCACACAACACAGAAGGGTTTCTGGTCCAGGTGCACCATCATGCTGAGTGGCTGTACATTGTTTCCAGGTTCCCAGCTAGCCTCTCCATATGGACAGCTTTTTCTGGATATAGCAGCTCACTCAGAACAAGACACAGTGAAAAGCATAATCATGCCCACAGAGCCCAATCTGCATATCCAAGACCATCTGCAATATGAAAGCAGATACCCAGGATTATTCAGCCTCACTTCCTTCTTAGCAAAATGGAAAAAATGGGATTGGCCAGGTTCTCAGACAGTCTTGTTGCTTTGTTGTCAGAAAGAAAAACACTGGGAGCTGACCTGAGTTCCCTGCAGTCACACAGTAAAAGGATTCTTGTAAATCTTTCTCACATTATAAAACTTCTTGAGAAGAATGCAGTCTGCAGAAGCTACAGCAACATATTGAGTCCTAAAGGCCTTTAATACGAGTGTTTTCCCAGAGTGCAAAATAGTGTCTGGATGGCTTATTGAAAGACTACAAAATTAGAAAAAATACCTGATCAACAAAAAGTAAGGAATATAGACTCACAACCATCCTTGCAACATGTCATCCTTGAAGAAAGTACAAGGTAAAATATAGTCAGTCTCTTGGATACCACAGGATTTCACTGGGATATGGCTTCTCAGTGTTCCAGTTCCAAGCGTGGGGATTTGATATGGAGAAATAAACATCTTCCTCACTTGAAATTGAGGAGTCTGTAGGTTGTTTCCCCCTTATGTGTATTTTCTTTCACTCTCTGAATGAGTGAAAGTCATAAACCATACTGCCATATTTACCTGTTGCAGCTGCAGGCCCTGAGACAACATGCAAATGTAATAAGTAACACTATCAAACAACAACTTAAACATGAAGGGATAGTCAGAATAGTTAGTTCTGCACTGTTTGGGGGTTATAAATACAACAGAGTGCATGTTACAGTAGACAGAGCATGCTACTTCCAAGAGTGTAGGTGAACTGCAAAGGTGTAGGTGAACTGCTCAGCAAATATTGATAGTCTGGGCTAAACACAGGAGTCCATTAATTTTGTGCTTTCACTACTGCCTTGGAATAAGTGTTCAACATTTCTCTCTCTCTGAGTATGTGCTGTTGGGCTTCAAATATTTTTCTCTGAAGTCAGGCACACTGGATTTTTCTGCTTCCATCAGTCAAGGGCAGACAGGGGGAGTGCATGAAAGCAGGGAACAAAACAAAAGTTCCTCCAACTGCAGCTTCCCCCTGAAGTGGATCCCTTGAGAACACCAAAAACCACATCATGACCCCGACACAGGCTGAGAAAGCAGCAGCAGCGCAGGGGTGTGACCCTCATCCCTCTGCAAGGCTTTGAGGTGCTCTGGAATGAAAGAGCAGTGAGGTGCAAGGAGCAGGAGCTAGAGGCACACTGAGGGCCAGCTGCATTGGGCTGGGTTATTTCTGTGGTCAGCAACACTAAGTATAATAAACTGGCTTGGGTTTTTTTTAATTTTAAGTGACACACCCTCCAACTTTCACAGCAGCAAGGGAGGCCCTATGACACCAGCAGCCAACTGATTTAAATAGAATGTGTGACCTGCCATCTCAGTTTTGAGTCTGGCTGCAGATAAAATAAAAAAGCAGCAGATAAGGTGGATCCCCCGTCAGCTCCAGGCCTATGAATAGCTACTGGCTGACAGTTTTGTATGATGGCCACTCCCAGAACTTTGTGTTGCTTGTGCATGTGGAGTATTTCAAATATGGGCCACGGAAATACATTATTATTCTCTTGTACGCTTGCAGATAAGATTAACTTGTGCCACAGCAGCATGCACTGACCTATGAACCAGCACATGGCTCCTGGTTCCTTCTAGTGGGTCTTGCTGGTCTGACTGCTGCCACAAGGTGCTGTGCAATTTTCTTAGAGTTCAAGTCCTTGAGCTGCAGGATTACTCACCCAAAAACTAGAATCAGAGACACCACAAATGTCAAAAGCAGTATCTAGGGGTTTGAATTCTAAATGTTATATTTATACGTGACATTCAAAGTATTTAGCAGCATATGAATACTCTACATTGGCATGTTTTTTAAAACCTGTTAATAGCTTTTAATAGCTTCTACTTTATTATGTACCTTTATGCAGCCTCTTCTTTTATTAGTTATGAATATTCTTGAGTTCCACAAAATCTTTTTCATCATGTCAAGAAAAGTATTAACTACTGATACTTAATGCCAAGTGAGACAAGATGAGCTGACCAGGAGCTCAGAAGGAAACAAGCTACAGGTTGTACAGCATTATGAAATGCTGAAGAATGGCACCACTGTGAGGGTTTGCACAGATTAAAGTCATATCAGGGTCTGATCTGCAGCAAAATATATTCACTTTACATTTCCACTGCCATGAAGAACAGCTTGGGTTCAGTACTCCAAGGAGCATCATGGTTTAATAGGTATAACTTGGCTTTAAAGCCTGGGTTTTTTGACATCTCTTTAAAATTACTCCAGCTCAGTCATATTTCCAGTGTGCTTAAAGCCACAGGGCACTGCAAGACCAAGCCTGAAACATCAGTCTTCAAACTGCAATCTGCAAGTATGCCTGATTTTATTTTACCACAAAGGCTACAAATGCTGAGCACACACCTTTGGCTTCTGATTGAAGCACACAAATGTAAATATGAATTATATTTTTATATACTTTAGCCTATCAAACTCTATGGCATCAGATAAATAATGTTATTGAAAAGCACCATAATAAAGAATACTGAAGAATGATTTCACATCCAGATTAAAATGGAAAAAAAAGGCAGACAATTCAGTACAGAAAATTTCAGTCCCTGCACATTAAATTTGGACTAGCCCCAGCTCTGCAAAAAATAATAGTGTTACCTGCTTTACAAAAAACCCCATTTGACTGAAATCCACTGCAGCTACCTGAGAAAGTGTACCAGTCAGAACTGACTGCAAAAGATACTGCTGTGGTACCAATGCCTGGGAACACATTCTGGCAGGAATCTTGTCTCAAGATTTTTATTATCGTTTTCTTTGTTTCAACGAGTTTCAATTCATCCTACAGGAGGTCATTTCTCAAGTCAACCAAGGGCAAAGCCCCCAGGAACCTCCCCATTTTCAACCCTCACTACGACCTCTTTGTGGGGCAGCTTTAGCAAAGCTTAGGCCCTACAATATTAAGTAAACACATTATGGCTTTAAAATTTTTTTCAAAACCAACAGGCAAACTGCCAAAAGGTGTGCCAGAAACATACGTAACCTGATGCCTTAATAGTTCAGGACCCATTTGAAAGCAGTTTTTGGGAAAGCACTAGTAGGAATCCAGGATATTGCCAGCAGAATGTAAGATTAAAAGAGAATGCCTAAACTAAAAGCAAAGTCCCATCTAACAGAGATGCCATGATTCAACCCTACACTGTATTTGGTTACTGAGCACAAAAGCTGCTCACAAAAGAGCTCCAAGGACTTGATTCAGTTTGCCTGTTTCAACACAGCTGTGGCCATCCAGCAGACAAATGAAAATGGGAAAGCAGGAAAGATATACTCACCCTCTGGCTGCAGAATAAAAGTGACTGTTCAAGATCACTATTTGCTGTGTCTGCATTCCTTCTCTTCCCAAATTTAAGAGACTTCCTGCTTTTAGTTAAAAATACCAGCATGTGTGTTGGTCTGGAAAAGTATTTACAAAGCTGGGAGAAGTCCTGCTCTCCGCATAAAATTTAGAAACTGATTCTGGCTTTGAAGGAACTGGCAGCTTCCTGGTAGTTTTATCTGGAATTTTAAAATTCTGAAAAGCTGGAGTGAGAGGGAGGAGAGCGGCCAGTAAACTGAAATTTATCCACTGAGAAGCAAAGATAAACTCCCCACCTTGCCATTTCACAAATATCCCTTCTACCTAAAACATATCAGCTATGCAGATCAGATTCACAGCTCTTACAATACAACTGTGAAAAGCAACTGCATTTAAGTTCCAACTGTTCTATCTATGTTAAAAGTGTCAAGTGTTTACCTGAGCCACTGATCAAGATCCTTGACTTCCAACATTAGCTGACTCAGTATCACCAACCTTGGGTCCAGCATTTGGGTCAGCAAGACCACTAACTTCAACTTCTCACACAGCATTTCTTTTGTCACAGATATATAGCTTCTATTTGGCTTATATTTTGTTTTGCAAGGCATTCTTTAAGCTTATTTCCTTGTCTAGGGAAGGGCAGAGACAGTATCTGTAGAAAACGAAGTTAAGCTACTCTGTGGTTGTGCACTGGCTTTGCCACCTTCTCAAAACACTTTTAGACAGCTTAGCCAATCTTTACTGCAATTAACCTGTTAAAACCACATACCTCAGGCTAGCCAAAACCTGTGCCCCACTCCCAGATGAATCATCACCTCAGTTCCCAACCTCTGCCTAGCTCAGCCTGGAGATTATCCCACACCAACCCCCCTCCATCCCTGTCAGTGCATCCTTCACAGGGGCCGCAGCTACAAACCCACACTTGTGCTAGGTTTGCCCCCCGCACCAGGAACCCTGTGGTGACCATATCTCCCTTGAGGGACCCCAGCCTACAGGGGCTGGCTGAGGAGCAGCTGAGGCCACAAAGGCCCCTAGAAGTGTGAATGCTGCTGTGCCTGAGGGGCCTGGCACCTTTATGCTTCTATTTGTAGCAAACACATAAAGGTGTTTTACAAAAGACTTCCTATCACAGATAGCGCAATGGAAAATGCTCGCAACTGTGCTATCACAGGCAGAGAGGAGCTGGTTCAAACAGCAAGTACGGAGTATAAATAACAAACAGTTTGCATGAGAATGTGCAGAGAGGGTCAGGTCAGGCCCTAGAAAAAAAGAAATCTTGAACAAACCCATGGGAATATTGTTCTGTGAACAGTACGTACACAAGTACGTACCAGTGCCTATGCTGTACAAATAACACTCCTTTTGGAATGGAAGACTGTAATAGGTTACCCACAGAGGCTGTGGAGTCTCCCTCACTGGAGATATTCAACAACCATCTGGATGCAATTCTGTGCCATGTCCAAGGAGGTTGGACCACTTGACCCCCTGTGGTACCTTCCAGCCTTTAACATTCTGTAATTCTATGATCTGTTCCTCACCACAGCACTCTGGCCAAAGTGATATCCTCATGACATATGGAGCTGGATTTGCCAGAAAGAAAAGTAATGTAATTTTTCCTCCACTCTGGCAAACATACAATACATTTAAGAACACTTTTGTGATCTCTAAATCAATTTGCAGTCTCCTTACTTCAGGTTTAGGTAACAATGGGGAGCTGCCGGGAAGCTGAAGTCGCTGCCTACTTTGCAGATAAACAAAATATTTCTTAAAAGAAGACAGTTGATTTCTCTCCATCTGACAGGAATGTGAGGAACTGAAGTAATTTTGATCAAAAATGACCACAGAGTAAATGTGAAAACAACTGCTTCAAAACTGTTTTCAAAGTTGTTCAAAATATGAAGGAAAAAAGTAAATTATATCTTGCCTGTGTATAATGTACTCAGTTTTTCTGTTCCTTTGAAGATGCACTGCCTGTGCTCGTGAAGATAAATTCAACTTTTTTAAAGGCATGAATGTCACATTTATGTAGTAAACATCTTTCTTCCATTTTCATTTGAAGGAGTACTGAGTATTTCCTGATCACTAAGGGGAGGTTGTGCTTGCCAGCCCTCATCACACAAGCACAAAGCCTTTTGTTTATCCAGCCGTGACTGCTGACAGTGCCGCCTGCTTATGCCCAGCCTCACTTGAACAAAGGAGAATTAGTTCATGGACAAAAGCTACCATCCTCAGTAGGCAGCCAGCCAAACAATGTTCATTTTAACTTCCCTTCTTCAGCTGCCTGTGCCACAGAGTCATTCTAACATGAGGGTCTTATTTCCCTAGCAATGGACCTGATCTTCCAAGTATAGATCCCTGCTTTGCCAGCACCTGGATGGAAGGTATTTCTAGTGACCCAGGACTCATCCATGAGCTGAGAATGGAAAATGTCACAACAAATTACTTGCAGGCCTGAAAATTGTCCTCCTCCCAGCCTCCTTATGCAAATTCACAGAACAAACAGTTAACTTTAATTTTTTGCTGACTCCTTAGCTCTCCTCTGGGATATAGAAACAGCAAAGTGAGTCGTCATATGAATGGCAGAACTGACCTTATAAAAAGCCACCTCTTTCCTATGCAAATCTAATGACCAGGTTATTACTCAATATTTTGACAGCAAGACAGAGAATCAGACAGAAACACAGAACTTACCTCTCCCTTTTGTCTTTCTGGAAAAGAGCAGAAGAGATAAGAAACCAACTCAGAGCAAGAGCTGCTGATACATGCCCTTAACAGACACTTAGTTAACATCATATTATAAAAAGGCACAGAAGTAACCATGAAACACCTCCAGGCTCAGAAGAGTTTACTGCTTTCTCATAAGGATATAGGAACTTCCCCACCATGAACCACTCAACGAAAAATTCACCTTTGATGCTGTTTTCTAAGAATGTCTTCAGGGTGAAGATAATCCTAAAGAAAGCAAGCCCAACTCAAGCACAGCTACTCCATTCATTTTCCTTCAGATCATTCTGCCTCAGTGGGAAGGGGGAAACAAAAATTTTGCTGTTTAACTAAATGATTGAGAACAGGTGTGCTGTTTGATTTTGGCATCTCTGATGCAAAAATCTTACCATGTAAGAAGGACTTCAGGAGGCGAAACCCTCAGTACAAAAAAAACCCACCAAAAACCAAAACCAAAACAAACATCTCCATTTCCCTTTGCCTCTTCCCCTATCCCTTCAGAAATTAAGATATTATAAACTCTAGGATAAGGTCTATATTTTTGCCCTATAAGCTTTCAAACATCAAAATGTAAAAAGAAAAAAAAATCAGAGACTCATATTCTCAAAACAAGGTTTGTCAACAGCCTTAAGTGCTCAGCACTTCAGTGATTTGTGGTAAATCTTCAGAGCATCTAAGACACTTGCAAAGCAATTTTCTCAGACATCCTCTAGAGGTTTAGTATTATCTTTTTTTTTGGCAGGTATAAAGACTGTGAGTGAAGTCTTTTAGCACATTTGCTAAGAGTGCTAAAAGAACAATGCCAAACTCAGCTTCATCTCATGAGCAACAAAAAACTTACAGCATTGTTTGTATGATGACAGCATCCACTGCAAATTAAATCACAGCATCTTTTCTGTTGCGTACTTTATTAATCATGGAGCACCCAGTACAGGTATTACCTTATGACTATTTCTATCCTCATTCTAAATTATATATAAAAAAATCATTATGAACAGGAAATTACATAAATTTTTATTTTTCTTTACAACAAACCTGTTAAATATATTTGGAGTAATGTGCTTCCCAAACTTTGGGAAGCAGTCTATTACTCCTATATCACATATGAGAAAGCTCCTCAAGAAATCTCTTTTAAAATTACACAGATTTTGCTATGGACAATAAGGTTAGACCAGCATTTCAGTTTTCTTCACATTTCCTGCAGTACCACACAGCCTTGATTTGGCACACAAAAGCTCTAGTTTCCTTTGGCTTGCAATGCTGAAGAGAATGACCACCCTCTTTCCAGCCTTGCAGGAGCTGGTTTTCATTTCCTTTCCTTAGGAATTGCCATATTCACACAGCCACCAAAGACATCCATCTGCTGACACTCAGAGTAGGCAAAAAGCAACACACCATGCAAGAAAACTGATTTGATCCACACATCTCAATTAGCTGCTTTTCTGCCAATTACTGGAAAACAACACCAAGAATTTGAAGTCTCACTGCTGATATGAGTTTCAAGCCCTGAGTGAGGCTGGTTATTAGAAATTTCCCAAAACCTCTAAGGAAATGAGTGTCTTGCAGGTAATTGTATGTGCACATACAAGACTATCTCACAGCCCACTAAGTTACTACAGTAACTGTTATCTGTCCTGGAGAGAGAAGACACAGAAAAACAGTTCATGGGAGTATCTGCAGAAGTACAAAGAGAGATGAATTTCTGTGCTATATATAACATCTCTCCCCAAAATTGTATTTATCAGGGAAAATAGGGCCATCTCCCAGCTGCCAGATGAGAAGAGACAACAGCAAATGACTAGCAGCCATTCCCAATGCAACTCTGTTATTCTGGCACAGACACAGTAGCAAAGGCAAAAAATGAACTTGTCCAGACAGGAAAATTTTTTTGCAGCAGAAGCACCAGAGATCTTCTAAATAGGTTTTTCTAAGGCATTTAGAAATTAGTACTTGAAAGAGTGAACAGTACTTCCACAAACAAACAGTTCAGCAGATCGTATGTTTTTGTTGATGTATGCCAGCATAAGCAGGTGGATTCTGTTTACAAAAGAAGATTTGGATCAACAAGCTAACTTTTGTTGCACAAACCTTTCAAAGGGAAGGAAAGACAAGGGAAAACACGCCCAGCGGCCATAAATTACACTCAGTTCTTGGCTCCAATTAGACATTAATTTTCAAAGGACTTGAGTGGGCTGAAAATAAAAAGCAGGGACTTAAACCATATTTATGTAAAATATTTGGCAACATAAGACACTCAATGACAATCTGCTCCTCTATAGTTGCCTGTGATGTCGTGGGGTTGCTGTTTGTCAGAATATTTTAGGAATCCCAGCAGTAGATCATATGCAAAAAAGAAAGAGGCAAAATTAAAAACCTCCATGGAATTATTCTGTGGCTATTAGGACACATTTAGATCCTTGCTTATAAGACTGTATAAAACTGAAGCACAAACTGGACAAGTGTAATGCTAGGAGAATTATGGTAATTTGAGAGTAAGAATTAGTATAAAAACTAACAGGAAGGACAGGAGAAATTTCAAGCCAGTCTGAGGAACTGGGTAGTCAAAAACTTATCAGCTGAAAGCACTCAAAAATATTTTTGACAGATATGGATGACATTGGGAACTGATGAAAAAAAAACCAACCCCAAAATAAAACCCTCACTACTCTGCTTTCTGCAGATAAACCCAATGACTCTCCTACTGGCTGCAGTTTGCAGCTAGGAAGAAAATTCCCCTCAGCAACAAGCGTATGCAATATCCCAATCAAGGAAGAAAACAAATCCGTAAAGTTTTTCACAGAAGCCTTTGCAAGTTGCTCTTGCCAGCTTACACATGATCTTTCCCCTTGCCAATATATTCCAGAAGCACAGTTTTAAGAGAATTTTGCACATAGAAATGGAATGCATTCTGAATTAATGACGCTAAATAAACTTGCATTTTGAAAACAATTCAAGTTTTCCCATTTTACTTCCCTCACTAATACTTGCTCAAAGCAAGCCCTACCTTTTGCAGAGCTTGCCACTACTATCACTATTTCAGCACCTTCACACAG
This sequence comes from Cettia cetti, assembly GCA_013401135.1. NCBI lineage: Eukaryota > Metazoa > Chordata > Aves > Passeriformes > Sylviidae > Cettia > Cettia cetti. The sequence goes on from VZUI01027848.1 coordinate 19,133, forward strand.
GATAGAAACAGTTTTAGCAAGACACAGGGCTGTGTGACTGTAAAGAAACCCAGTTTTAAGCTGAGAAAAACCATGTAACCCAGATGTCTTCATTTTTCATGGTTGCCACCCATCCTAAGCAATGGGCATGCTGCTAGAGATCTCCACAGTACAGACTAAACTAGAAATCTCACTTACATGAATGGCCATAAAAAGAAACACAATTTTAGACCAGTAGGATTCAGCACTATAGAGAAACTAACTAGAACCATCTGAAAAAAAAAAAAAATCCAGTCCCTTCAATATTTCCTGGCTTAGAAGGTTTATGAATTTTTAAAAATCCCCAAACTTCCAACAATTTAAAGGTTTGATTCTGTGTTAACAAATGCATTCTCCACTGAGATATGGTGAGGGGAGTTGTTCCTCATGGAGAGCAGTGCAAGCAGGACATTTCTTTCAGCGTGAGCCGCAGGAGTTAAAACATGCAAGTCAAGAGGAAGCAAAAGAGCTGGCAACCTTTAGGTTGTACCACATGCAAAATAACTTCAGAATTACAAACCTGAGACTCTAGCAAAATGAACTGCAGCCTTTGGAGAACTAAATTATATGTAATAAGGATGCCTGTCCAAAGAATATAATACAATATGCTTAAATTAGTTTGAAAAACTGCCTATGCTGCTAAGCCCTTTTCTCTTCTGCACATAGCCTCCTGTCTGGATTTCTAACACATTCTTGTCAAAGCAGCAATCCCAGGACATCCCAGGCAGCTAGAGTCTGTCTAAGAATTAACTACTTTAAGTACAGAAAGACCCACCTAACACAAACTCCAATTTTACAAAATGCAGAATTTATATAATCATCACTCCAAAAGGCAAAATGACAGCTAGTGACAGATATAAGAAGAGCTGTAGTTCTTGTTTACAAGTGGAGCTGAGAAGCTAATGATTAAGGATACAGCCCTTTTGGACAGCAATCCCTGCTGCAATCCTGAAAAAAATTACAGCAAATTAACAATAATGGCTCATTTATCCCTGCAGTTGTGTATTTATTAGTCAAAACCACAGCACACATACAGACTGTGCCCATCAACACCTGAGTAACTTGCAGTATGTGATGACGAAGTACACATCCTACAGCCTTGTGTGACCACTGAAGTACTACCTCCTGCTTTACAAGTGGAAGCTCCAGTCAAGGCCCCAAAAGGCACATGGCCAGACTGATTCCCATCACCAAACACAGCATAAAATAAGCTGCAGAGACCATAAAAACTATTGCATATTGATTCATTTCAAAAATTTCAACTTGTTAAATAAACCAAATCTTGTATTAAACACTTTTCCCAAATATATTTTTCCTCAACATTACAACATCTCTCTGCTTCACCTATTTGGTGCAAGAATTTAATTCCCAATGCATATGACTGTCATTCCATCCCACAAAGTAACAGACACAATCACTTTTTTGCTCTTTCTTATTATCACAGTGCTGCCAAAGTAAGAGCTTTCCCTCCTCCACCTCCTCCTTCTCCTCTCATTTTTGGTGTCTCTTGTTAAAGCTTTATCAGCCTTCAGTCTCGATTTAGAGCCTTAGAAAAGCACGAAGCTTGTCTGCAAAGCAATACCCTGGAGAAGTTAGAGGTGGCAAACTGAATAGGTAGTGTCACTGTGAGCTGAATGACAGTGTAAACCCTCTCAGTGAGCTGCACGGTGTTTTCAGCATGCCCCACTAAAACCTCAGAAGATTAAGGAGGCTAAGTCAATATTTATCTTAAATTTCCTACTTAGATGTCCTCATATACAGGCATAGAAAGCAAAGAAGGGCTATTCACATTAAGGGATGTGGGGCAAATTAATGCAATGGAATTTTGTAACAGGCTTTTTGAATAGTTTGAGAAAAAAATTGGGAAAATGTAGAAAGTTCATTTCGTACAACTCCACCCACTGCTACAGGTTTCGAGACGTGAGTTGTGGAAGCTGCCCAGTAACAAGCGCCAGATTGCCCTGGACTTCCTTCTGGGATGTCACCACACACCCCAGCAACTTCCTTGCTATATGGGAGGGCCCCGGACGCAGGGACAGGGTTTTGTCGTGTTCCATCACAGCAATATTTCTAAGCATACACATAGCATATCACTATTAGTAAGAACATTAAAAAAAAGGATTAAACTGCCTCCTCTCCTAGTAATTAGGAGTCGCTCAGGACTCTTAATACCACACTGTCCGACGCGCCAGCAAATCTTTAAATTCACTGTGTGATCATGTTTGCCTTTATTGTTCCTAATCACAGAATCCCTGGCACTTGTGAAAGCCTGGAGAAGCTCAGAAGCAGGTAGACTTTAGCACTTAACGTACAGAGCAGCAGCAGCACGACAACAGCCCGCAAGCAAAACTTTTTATTTTGCACTCGCGTTTTACTCCTCGCTGTTTACAGAGCAGCCCGTGAGTCACCCGGGGCAGAGCCCCCGGCGCTGCCGCTCCTGCCGCCCGTGAGTCACCGCGAGGGGAGCGGCGGAACACCGCAGCCCGCGGGGCACCAGCCCGGCCGGGGTGACGCTGGCCCCAAGCTCTGTCCCCCTGCGCCCCCGCCGCACCGCGGGGCAGAGGCGGGCGAGGCGCCAGCAGCCGCGAGGAGCAATTCCGCCTCTTCCCGCCGCTGTCCCGCGGGGATCCTCGCCCGCTCCCGTCTTACCTGAGGCGCCGAGGGCGGCGTGCAGCCATCCCGCCTGCCCAGCAGCACCAGGAGCTGCCGCCTGCCGCTGCGCAGCGCCCGCCCCAGCCCCGCCAGCATGGTCCTGCACCTCCGCCTCCTCCTGCCCTGGCGGGGTCCGGCCCCCGCGGTCTGAGCCACGGCCCGGGCAGCGCCGCCGCCGCGCTGGGCGTGGGCGCGTCCGAGCGCAGGGAGGGCGGCTCGGCGGGCGGCCGGGGC
>VZUI01027849.1:0-172864 GCA_013401135.1 Cettia cetti
CGGCCGGTCGGGAGGGTCCCGGCGGGGCCGCGCCGAGCGGCGGGCGCTACCTCCCTGCCCCGAGCCCCGGACCCGCCTTGGCCGCTTTGTTCCGAATTCGGGTCAAACCCCGGGGGAACCGTGGCAGACGATGCGGGGGGCTGTGCTCGGGAACGCGCTCGTCCTGTCCCGCCGCGGGCGGCCCGCGCCGCCTGGCAGGCTAGGGTACAGCACGGACGGATCCGGCTGCCCCCCACGCGGGCTAAGCCCAGCCATCCCCTCACGGCTCGCAGCTGGGCTGAGCCGCGGCTGCCCCGCAAGGAGCAGCCGTGGCAGCCCCCGCTGGCGGGGCGGCCCTCAGGCTCCGTGTGCCGGCACCGCCCGCGCCCCCGGCCGGTCACAGCCGCTGGCACCGCCTGGGCACCGGCCTCCTCCACAGCTCAGGGCCCGCAGCTGCCTCAGCCCGGCCGCTGCCGGTCTAAAGAGGGTAGGAAAATACGGGTTATAATTAACAGAATTAAAAATAGGCTTTCAATAAACTGAACACCCGGAGAGGCTAGAAATTTGTTGTGCTGCTGGCACGTTAGGAGGAAAGTGAGCGGTATTATTCAAACAAAGGTAATCCAAGACACCGCAGCGCGGGAGCTTCGACTACCAGGCAAGTACCTTTAAGCTTGTTTACAAACCAACCCCCAGCGAGGTCAGCACCTGCACCGAGCAGTGTCACCCCCCACAGCCTGCTTCGCCTGCAGCGAGCCCCCGGCAGCGCCAGGCCACAGCGGCGGCTGGGCCCTTTACTCAGGAACTCCAATATTTGTGAAATTCGAGTTTGCTTTCCAGCTGGACTTACAGGCTGAGGATCTCTCGCTGAAAAAGATGCTTAACAAAACAAACCCATTTTATTTAAATACCAATCTGGCTTGTATTTAAATTTCTTACAGATCTATCTTTAAGGTAATAGCCATGAGACACTGGATGTGAGTTTCCTTCCTCTCAGCTGATGTTCACAAGTCGATCCTGGGAAGGGAGAGACCATCTAGTCAGTTACATTGGAGAAAATATGAAACAGACTATGAATAAAATGCTGTGTGGTTCAAAAACAAAACCTGGGAGGAACAAAATGAAAGAGTAAGAAGTTTGAAAGGAGAGTTGGGGGGTTTTTGTATTCTTTTTTTCCCCCTTTTTAATACTCTTTATAGTTTGGGGTATTTATGGATTATTTATAACTAGGATCAAATTTTCAGACAGAAATGGGATTTTTAATATCAGCAGTCTTCCTCAGAAAATTTTTATTGAGGAAATATGCTTGCATGGCTGCGGAAGCCATTGTGATGATTGGAGTAAAAGAGTACAGAAGGAGAAGACTGGGTTAAATTAATTCCTGCTAAATACCTACCAGCAGACTTGCTGTCTGTATGGGGAGCTGGAGTCAGAATTGTACCAGGGTAAAAAGGATAGTGGGTCTATTTATAGTGCTGCCTTCAACACCATAGGAATTCAAAGGAAAACTCCAACTCAGCACACAGTCTTCTCATCATCTTCTTCTGTCAAGATTAAATGGGGTCTGAGATCATTTCCCCTACAAATCCTTTCTAGTAAGGGTCTGTTCCTTTGTGCAACAAGGAACTACCATGGTACAAATCACTCCAGAGGCCAAGTCCTCCTCACCCAGCCAAATGTCACCACTTTCCTTTTGGTAGTCAGAGGAAGAGGGGCTTACAAGCCTCAGCACTTAAGCAGGAAAGACTAAAAACATTTCATGTGCTATGCATCCTTGCTCCCCATACTTCCCCTGTCCTTCCTACCTCAGGTGCTCTGGGGCACTTGCAAACAAAGGGCTAAGGGTAGCTCCAGCACAGTGCCAGGCAGCAAAGAGAGAAATAGGAATACTGGCACTCAGTCATGGTCATTCATGGTGTCACTTGAGATGAGGCCCTTACCCTGTGTGCCCCTCTTGCCACTGTAGAGCCATCCATCTCTGGGAAGGAATGGGCTCCAGTAGGTGTGTGGGGCACCTATTTATCAGTAGAAATTATCTCTAATGTTGAGAGTACAAATGAAAGTAGCTTTGGAAAGGATATTAGCAAAAACCTGATTGTCAGTCTGAAAAAAAGATACACTACTGGGTTCCTTAGCTCCACTCTTCTTTTAGCATCATGGTGCCTCAGATCTTTCCTTCTTGTCTTCCACCTTCCAGTTTCTTTTTAATAAGAGCTGCTTTTTCATTCTTCACAAAGCAATACCTACTCTGTCTCAATGCTCCTCTTTTGTAATTCTGTTACCAAGCTGTCTGCTAGGTAGGGAGCAGAAGGTGCAGGACTTGGTGCTGCCTTTGAGGTACAGGTAATTATTATGTGCATCTGTTATTGTGGTTGCTGCCTCAACAGGTGGAAAACATGCTGTTCTCTGATAGATTTGCAGCACTCCATGCTCCTGCCTGGTCTTTTCTATAAAGCCAGTCATGTGGTGTTCAGAAAATAATAAACACAGCCTCGCTGCTGCCACAAAAAAACCTGGTAAATATATTTTTATGGGAATGAAGTATTAAAGGATTTGAACACTTACTCACTGAAAGCAAAATATGAGCAGTAAGGTTGGGTAAAGATTCAAAGGCTGGTTTGCTTCCTTTCCCTGGGGCACATCAAGGCTGTACTGTTTGCACTTCAGAGATGGATAGTGGGGAATTACTTAACCCAAAATGATGGAAACAATTCAGACTATAATAATATAGCATGAGAGTTTCTCATATTACATCTATTCCCCATACTGCTGGCTATACTCTGCCTTCAGATTCACGTGCACAACTCTCACTGGAATCTGGAGGAACTGTGTTTGAAGCCAAAATGCATTTCATTATCTTTCTGAAGGCTTTCTGCAGCTTAGTGGCTAAATTCTGTGCTCAAGAACTGGGAACAAAGCTTGTCTATACATTTCCCAGTGTCTGTCTCTGTGAGACTCCCATCTGTTGTGTTTTATTTTGAATTTCATCTTCCTACTTTCCTAAAAACACAAAGCAGAAACACACATTTCCTCTGCCCTGGAGTGCAGGAGTCACCTAATTTCCCAGCAGGTTCTCTCAACAACATACAGTGGATCCAAGTTTGTCTAAAAATGCTACAAGCCCTTTGTGGAGAAAAAGGGAGGAGACCAGAAATGCGGGCCAAGTTTCTGAGTGTTGTGAAAACCCCCTGCCCCCCAAAGGGACTCAATTTCCTCTTTCCTTTCTCCCCAAAAATGTCACCTGGGTTTGGGTTTTGTTAAGAGAAATATACATTGCTCATGTGCAGGCTCTGAGTCTTTGGTTTGTGCTTCCTGCTGACACTGCAGAGACTACAAGAGCCATGAAAGCTGAGTCTGACTCTGGGCCTTCACGTTTGCAATAGCAGAGCAAATTAAATGGAGAGGTATGCTAAGTGAGTTGGGAGATTGTTGTTGACCAATGAATCTTCATTAAGTTCCCACACCAAGCTGTGCTTCACCTCTAATGAAACTGATCATTGTTTCTCCCTCTATGTTTCAACTATTTCATCACCAGGTTTGAGAGAAATTCAGGCCTGCTTGAGGTTTAATTAGAAATAAAACACAATATTATCCCATCTTGCTCCATACATGCACCCAATTTGGAGCTGTTGGTGCATCTTTCAAATAGACCAAGTTTCACTCAGTTCCCCACCTATGACTTACTGCCTTGGTTTTTGCTAGTACTTTTATTTACTGCCAGTGACTCATGGAGACTTTGTTCACTGGTTTATGGTGACTATCTGGATCACTGGTTTACATCACCATTATTGCTTTACATCACCAGATGTTTCAGCTCAAGAGTTGCCAGCATGAACCCCAAGAGTTCATATGACTTGCACCTCCCAAAAGCTAAGCCTGTGCCCAGAATAACAAGCTTTCACAGGATTAGAGCAAAGTCCTGTTCTGATGATGTTTCTGACTAAAGGGAGGCTACCACAGCTGGGGCCTCTGAGAGCCTTCCCTGTAGACCATTAGAGAAATTATAGCTCCATAGGTATAACTCAGGTGTCAAGTTACTCTGCTGTATGGGCTTTAAAAACACTCTGTCCAGTTTAGGACAGAGAGGTTTAAGGGAAAAGTACAAAGTAAACATGAGGAAGTACTCAGCAGTACTGAGAATGACACAGCCTAAGCAGAGCAGGATCCTCTGCTCCGGACTGGCTTTGCCATGAGAGAAGAAACAATTACTGTCTCTTTTCAGTATAACATAAGAAACAAAATGTATGTTCAAATAGAGCATAAATGGAAAAGTTAGCCTTCGGTATTATTCTTTGACAGATACCATTTATGGTGACCAAACTACTTGGCCTTGGAGCTTGGCCATGCCCCATACCATGGTTCCTCAGAGTCTGATAACACTCAAAAAATTTCAATGGCCCTCAACCTTTTCTATATAGAAAAGAAAGCATCAGTTATTTGGTTTCATGCAGTAGCACCCCAGCACACAAACTTACAGGTTCCCAGCACTTAGGCACTGCAGCCTCCCCTTCAAAAAGTTTCCTGTTGTGTCCCAGGTTGCACTGAAGAGTGCAACCACAACAGCTGCCTTCTAATGGGATTTAAATTTTTTTTTTTTTTTTTTTTTAAAAGTTAACTGTTTTCTATGCTATAGAAGAAAATATGTTCTGGTTTTGTAGCGGGTGATCTATGACATTTGGGGGCACATATTTTTAACTGCTAGTTTGTTTTAGAAAAATGGTAAGCATTAACCTGGAGGACAAATGATCAGAAATACCTATAATCCCAAGAGCTAACACCATTCCTGGGAAACTCTAGACCTCAAATCAGCTCTGCTACGGAATATGATGAATGCCTATTTTTTCCCCTCCACAGACATAGTAGCAAGATTTTACAATGAGAAGAAAGCAATTTGCTTAGCTGACTTGGGATTTCATCTCCTTTCCTTGCATCTCTTAGACTATACACATAACAGCAAGCAAGCCTCAGCTGTGCTCAGTCTCCCTGTGACCTCTGTACTAACTTGATTAACTGGTTTTAGTTCTCAAATAGTGTATTACGTTATAACTCAAAGGATCTGATTAGAACTAGCTGGTATTTTAATGATTTATGAGGGGCATCTGGGACTGCAAGGGTAGCATACACATTGTGTCACTGCTGTAGGAGGAATCTGCATTGATCATACCAGCATGCTCCAAGACAAGAGCGTGTCAAATTCCTGTAAGCCTGAGTTCACAAACTTGATCTGACAGGTGGCCAAGCTTGCACTGGGACTGACCATAGTTCTCATGGCAGGAATAAAACAAACCAGCTGGATTGCTTCTAGCCATTGCATTATGAGAGGATTTCCATTCCTTTCTGTTGTTCTGTTTCTATCTTGCAGTGCTTGAGAAGGTGTTTATCCTTCTCAGTTTTGTAGCCAGAAACCTGGGCCACAGGAACTTGTAGTCAGCTCTGTCTGTGGTTTATCCTTCTGCCAGAAGACACTGGTGTGAAATACAGGCTACTGGAACTAACCTTCCAGACCTCTCCACATCCTGCCATGGCTATCAAATTGCTAGCAAGTCTCAGATCAGAGAGGCTGGGGGTGTGAGAAAGATAAAGAAACAATTAGCACAGTTGTTTTAAAGCCATAATGTCACAACATTTAATAAGAGATCATACTATTATTTTTTTTTTAAATAACTAAAAAAAGGACTTTGCAAGCACAGAAAGAAGGCTATCAGGAACACAGTGATAAAAGGGTTTCTTGACCTTGGTTTGATTTTATGTGGTCTGAATTTTCTTTTGAGTATTGAAGCCAACATCTGCCAAAGCATTCCTAAAATCTCTGTTCCCAACATCATGGAAGTCCAACCTTGGTGGTTACTCATCTCCTATTGTAAGCTGCCTTTTGCTCACTAGTGGTGAGTAAAAGCTTTTGACCCACATTAGACCTGAGGGCAAGTCTTCACTCATGTCCAGCACTCTGCTCCTGGGCTGCCTCCCAGCTCAGACTTGTGGAGAGATGTAGAAAAATCATAAAGCTTCACTTTACCATCTCCACCTGTGTGGTGGGAACAGCACTGTTCCTCACAGGATCACTCTAGTAACATGTGTGAAAGGCATTCCAGTACCCAAGAAACACCAGGGAATGTTGGCTGCCTACCTCCTGCTGTTTCCCATCTTACTTCCTAGCAGGTTACTCAACCCTCCTGCTATGCCAGTGTAAGGAATAACTATCTGCTGTCTCCTCTAAGCTGGGTAGCATAGAGCTGTCTTTGTGGTGCTGGTAGAGACCACAGGACAAGAACAAAGAGCAGTGAAACTTCTAATGCCCTCAAACAGAAGAGACACAAGGGAAAAAAGAAAAAGCAGCAATATATTGTTTTTAAGATAGAAGAACATACCAGAGCTAGTCACAGGGGAGAAGGGCTTTGCATTGTGCCATCCTTTTGGTTAGATCCTTGGGGCAGAAACCATTCATTTGTAATGGGATTCTTTGAATTCTGAAGCCTGATGTTTTCAGTTCTGGGCTGGAGGACACTGCTGTATTAGTTATTGTTAACAACAGCCTCATTCACCTTCAGATGTGGGCTGCTAAACTCTCTTGGGCCACAGGATGCTGACCTAAGGGACTGTATTCCAACTGGGTTTTTGTGCAAGGCACAGCACAGGAAATCCTTGGCCTCTAAATCTTGCCAAAGCAAGAAATAAACATGACTTGAAGTCATTTAGAAGGTGACCTGGGAAAATTAGATGAGGCTAGATTAAGAATATGCAACATGGAGTAAATTTGAAGAATAAAACCATGGCTAAGAGACTGGAAGCAACACCCAAGTGACACTTTGTCCTTCTTTGAGCAAGCTCGATGCAGCATGCCCAGCAACCCACCTGGCTTTCTCATGTTGTGTTCAGCTGGATGTGTGCTGTGCAAATCAACACCCTTACATAGCAGACTGTATATGAAAGAGTGTAGGACTTGGGCTGTGTGGTAATCACAGTTTCAGCCCAAACAGCCATGGAGGTGGAGCAGAAAATGTGCTACAGCATGAACAGGCTCTGTCTCCCGCACAGTGAGTGTGAGGCTGAAGAGCATCACAAAGGTGAGCCTCCAGCCCACCAGCTCTATGTCAGAGAACAGACTCAGCATATTTCAGGCCATCTGTGAATAAATCCAAGCTTGGACCTCTCCCCAGAGTCATGCTGTACTAACATCATCCAGTAACAAGGGCAAAACATGCTCCCTGTAACTGCAGGCTGCAAATATTGGTAAAGCATTGCTAAAAGCCATAAAAAAGCAGCAAGGATTTATGTTGTTCAAGGAGGGTGAAGGCTTTGGAGTAGTTGTACCAAAAAACCAGTGTCAGCCAGACAACCCAGCTGGTTCTGACTGGCAGCTCCAAGAGAAAATTAAAGTGGCACATGTTGCTCCTGATTTAGAGCAACCTGCATCAACTTGCCAGCCTGTTTTTCAGAAATATTTCATCTTTCAACTTTTCAGTAAGCTTCTCAGGGTGCTTCTAGGACAAAAAAGGGAGTTTACCAATTCAGCGAACACCAGTTTTCACCTCCAGCATGTTATTGCTGGAGGCAAGAGAGCTACAGTGATGTAACAATCCTTGAGCCCTGAAGAGCCAAGAACAACTAAACACAGAACAACTGAATTTTAGGTAAGCTTGTCTTGAAGTGCAAGCATAGTGATATCAAAAATGTTTCATAGCATATCTAAGAACTGTTTAGTGCTATAATGCTATAGATTGGAATTTTTGTTTTCTCAAGAAGTAATGAAAAATGTCAGAATGGAGGAAGGAGTTAGAGACTGTCAGAACTGACTGTGAACTCTGATGGCTTAAGTCTATTGCAGGGGAGGACACCAGCAATAATATTTGATGTAGGAGCAGTAGTCCAGGCAGGAGCTAGAGAGACTATCAAATATGGGCATGGTGCCACGTCAGAAATAGCATGGCGATGTGGAAGATGCATTTTGGACCAGCAGCTGTCTTTGGGTCATATGAAGTGTGTCTGCTAGTCTCCCAGATCAGGCTGGGGTAAGGGGTGTAAGGATGCACTTGGCAGCTGAGAGTAGCGGTACCAGTGGGCTCCAGAGGGCCTAGTTCTGCAGCTGAAGTGTGCTCACAGCCAAAAGCCACATCTTTGCTGGGCCTAGGGCTGGAAGGGAACCGGCTTTGCTTTACTTGCTTTCCAAGAGCCAGGTTCAGGTCCTTAGAGCTCTACAGTGCTCTTGCTCCAGCTGATGACTTCATGAACACCTAGTGCTGGGAGGAACACAGCTCCCTGTACAGCCTTAAACTCTCTATTTCCCTGCATATGCAATGACATCATTGCCACCTGAAGGGCCCAGACTCTGGTCTTGGCAGGTAAAAGCCTTTTGGGTCACCTTACTCTGGGGTTCTTACTCTAGATGTGCATTTATGTAATGATTGCTGGATGGCTGTAATTAAATGACTGTAAAGCACTACCTAAAATGCACCAGTAATAAATTCTTAATAGCTGATGCTATAACAAGCAGTTACACAAAAAAAAAAAAAAAAAAAAATATCGTAACATGCAGATTGTTAACAGTGTCTGGGCTTGTGTAATGCTCAGCTTTAAATAATTACAATGCACAATATTAAAAGGGTGTGTAAAATTTGTAACTAGTAAATAAAAATTTCATTTCAGAAACAAACTATACCCAAGCTTCGGTGGTGAAGAAGCCACAGAAGAGCTCAGGGTGGATAAACTACCTCTTACCTCTGCAAACCTTATGGTGGTGCTACCTATGCCATGTAAAGCATAGTTTCTGTAAAGCATACTCCATGTACATTCCTCTGCCTGGCACAGATTCTGTCCACGACTCATAAACATGGTAAGGATCCCACTTACATTGCAAATATGTGACTACGTAAAGCAACCCATAGTTTTGCATTTTGTGAGGAAAGGGTGGGTCAGGGAAATTTAATTTTGCTGCTCCTGTTTTTCACTTCTCTTATCCACTCAAAGCTGCTGTGTGGGCAATAACTCTACAGAGAAGGCTTCCCATGGCTAAAGAATAAAATAAACATACGTTCAAGACTAAGAAGAGTTAGCAAAATCAGTAGGTGGTCAGGTTTTGCACACTTGGTACAACATTACTGCACATCAAAGGATGGCTGAGTGTGTCTAGCCACTGTCAGGAACTGCACACATGGTTGGTAAATACAAATGTACTAATCAGCTGATGACAAGAGAATATTTTATACTACAGTCACAGAAAAAAACTTGGAGGCCACCCTGCCTTGCGGCCTGCCTGCTAATGTACATCCTGAAACAGTCCATTAGGTTTGAGAACTGCAGCCTGGCCCACCAACTTGCTATGTAAAAATTAGACATTTTTGAGGCTTCTGAGGCCTGGAAATCCATAACATCAGTGGCAACTGTGGTAAATTCAGCATATTTGAGAACCAGGATGGGTTGATTAATTTCTTCCTTACATTAGAGTAGTGCTTTGTATCAAAAATGTAGCTGCTGATTTCCCTGGGTGGCACACAGAGAAAATTTTGGACAGCAGGAAGGAATCACAATTCCTCTAAAGTTAGGACAGAAAATGTTCACCAGTGCAATACCAAGAGGAAAAAAACCAAATGTTTTTGCCTTGTGCTGTTCAAAGCTGCCCGGTACAGAGATTTAGTCTGCTCCTCTAAGTAGGCCAAAGTGTGATCTGTGGAAAGCAAGTCTACCTAATGGATTTTGCCAGGTCCCACCTAGTGGGTGCCTTGCCCTAAATGCATAGCTGGGTTACCCTTGTGGGTCTGGAAGCCTCCACTAAATTTGGAAGTACTGTTCAGATTACATCCTCCAGCTGCTGAAGAGATTTTCTTACAAACAGTTGGCTACTCAAAATACCTTGTGCCTCCCTAGACACTGCCTCTGTCTCAGCTTTCAAGTCCAGCCAGCCCTACCTCACTCATTGTTGTGTTTGATTCATACCATCTATATCTCGTGGTGCTCCTAGCAATTGATAAATTATGACTCCAGTGAGACTACTGGGTAAAACACTAAGGAAGAAAGAATGATGACAGTAATACTTGTCATTTGTGTGGCCATGTAGCAACACAAAAGCCTCTCTCAAACATACGTTATCTTGGAGGAACCTTTCCAGGGGATAGGCTTTCTGAGAAATGTTTATGGCTTTTGACTACATGATAGGCATGAACTTGACACGACCTACTTGGCCAAGCCCTGAGCTTCAGCCTAGTCTTTTACCACCACAAATCAGTCTACTTAAAGTATAGCCGGGATGGCAAGGTTATAGCACATAGCAGCTTGAGAAAGCACAGGATGGAGGCTACTTTCTTCTCAGGATTTAAAGACGCAGAAGTATCTTTATTAATGTTGTAAGAAAATAGCTAAGTTCTACCCATACAGAAAAGCCAATGTAGGCCCAGGGGTGATTAAAATATTTGACACTTGATTGAAATGAGCACATTGACATCCTTATAGTATACACAGATCCCTCCTTTATCTTGGCATTGGAAAATGCAAGTTAAAGCAGAGGTTGTGAAGACTTTCTACTAAATATCCTAGACACAAGAGTTGTTTTTTCCTCCTGACTTACCACAGCATCATGCTGCAGGATTTTCTGCTGCTTCATCTCAGCCTTTGTAACATCCTCTCAAATTGATCTCGTATCAAGGTAATGTCAAATTTTCAAATTACACTGACTTTTCATTTTGTTGTTTAAATAAATATCATGTAATTGGAGAAATGGGATAAAAGGTGGCATGTGTTTCCAAGGACTGAGACACCTGTAAAAAAACCTAAAGTCTCTAAAGGCCCTCTCCCCAGTATGAATAGCCCCAATTATGTTACAGATACAGATGTAGTCACTGAATTAATTGAAACCCAACCAAAGCACAGTATATGCAGTCTGTAGGGGCATTTCCTGCTGGGCAGATGGGAATCCTAAACAGTCATGAAGGAGATGATATCTGGGACCTCTCACAGGACCACTTTCCTTTCTTCCTGGAATAGCTGATGCATAGGGAACCATTGACGTGGCTGCTCTCGTCACCCAACTGCAGCAAAGCCAGCAACACACATCAATCCAGGGAGGTGGCTACAGGTGCAGGCAGGGATGGCAGCACAAATAGCCTGTGTCATTCTCTGGGTCACTCTGCATCATCAGAATGACCTGCTTGCAATAGGCCTCTGATTGCTATCCTCCTGCTAGTTGTAATTAAGGAAATTCTATTGCATAGTACAGATACAATTACAGTTGCAGTACCAGCCAATTCAAAATTAATATAAATATAATGGCAAAATTTCTCCTACGTTATTGAATAATTACCATAATACAACTCCAGTAGAGCAAAGATCAGGAATGTTTCATGTCATCATCATTCAGAAACCAGCGTTTTAAAATTAAATTGCTTGTTCATACAACACACATCTCAGAAACAGGTCCACTACAAAAAGTCAATATAGAGGAATTGAGCTGAGAATCATTAAAAACATATTTTTTTCATGAACAGCCATCACATTATTACCTATAATAATTTTCCTTTCACACTAATTTTTTAATCTATCCATGTTCCTTATAAAACATTACACAAAATTTTAATCATAGCATTGTTTTCCTTAAACATGTGCATTTTAGTAATGACACTGGCATGTATAAATCTAGTGAGTTAAGGTGTTAGACTGATGCCGGAACTGAGTAGTTATTATCAGAAAAAAAAAAAAATTACCTTGTTTTTCTCTTGGTAAATTTTCTATGAAAGCTATTCTTTTTTCAGTGCATAGTCAACATATTAGTTGAATAGTCCTACTGAGGCTTCTCTGCTTTTGAATCATTCGCAGCCTGTTAGTTGCAGTTATTTCACATTTGAAATTTGAACTCTAGTCCTTCCTTTTTACTGCATGTAGAGTTTACACAAACTGATGCTATTCTCCAGTTAAAAACAATGTGACCAGAATAAAGGTAAATTTTATACACACCATCAGCAGTTCACATCTGTGTTTCAACAGGAGTAAATTCCTTATCTATAACACAATATCCACGTGAGCACAAGCTGAAAGTCATCTTAGCATAATTCTGAAGAAGCAGTCCTGTCTTGTAAAGACTGTGTCTATGTAGTACACAGTACCTCCTTTTGCCCAGCCTATGCAGTTATGTTCCCTTCTAGAAACAGTTCTAACAAAACAAAGCAAAACAGTCTTTGAAGGAGCACTTTTCCTTAGGTGTGCTAAATGTCACAGTTACCTGCCTTGCTCTGTGAGGGAGGAAAGCAAGGCTGACTGCAGCCTTCAGTCCTCTGAGGTAGTAGGAAAATCAAAGTATTTATACAGTGGAGAGGGCAAGAGAAAAGGATAACAGGCGGTACTGAATTAAAAAAAAAAACAAAAACAAACCAACAAAACAGTTTAAAGCAACTTTACAGGGAGTGAGAAGTGCCCTAGAGTGGTCATTAGGCACACTGCAAGGAATTAAGTGCATCAAAAAAGGGGAACATTTGCTGCAGATATTATGAATTGGGAAGGATTGGAGGAGGTTGTTATTCTTGAACATACTTAATGAACTGGGAGATGGCCCTGTGGTCAGGGCACAGGAAATCCAAGTCCCATTTCTGCTGCAGATCTCCTGTGTGGGATCAGAGAAGTGTCCAAGACCCCCAGCAGGAGGCAGGCAGAGCTGGCACAGCGCTGGAGTGGCCAGTGTCAAAGCAGTGATCAAAATCACTGGGAAATGCCTGTTCCTGTAGGGAATTCCTCCATGCCTCCTCTTGCATAAAGCCATCCCAAATGGGCAAGAACATCTGGTTTTGTTTTCACAGTAAAAGCTGACACTGGAGGAGATATGCACATTTGAGAGGGGAGCACATTCCACAGTGGAGCTCTTTGAAATGCTTTTGTAACAATACAAGACCACTCTGGGAACATCACTTGGTGAAAATTTACTGTATCCAAGAGGCCAGAGCTGCCATGAAGGTGGCAAGAGAAAGTGTACTGAAATGACAGAGGGCTCCTCTTGGCAACTGGGTGGCAAGGCAGATCACTCCACGTGCATGGCAGAAGGGTGACTTCTAGGGACCATTCTGTGGCCTGACACTTCCCTCCTTCTTTTCTATGGCTATTTCAGGGAATTAATTGCTCCATCTGCCCTTCAGCAAAGCCCTGTATTAATATGAAGGTGCAATGACCTCCCACAGCAGGCAAGCCTTCAGATCCTCTTGCTCATCTTTGTGCATGCAAAGTAAAATTACACCAAAATGTGAACCTAGGGCTGGAGAAAATACCTGGGTGGGAAACTAGGAGAACGTTTCACCACAGGTGGTGTTTGAAAAGAAATGGTTAATGAAAGTGCTTGAACTTAAATACAACCTATTTGTTAACAATAGATATGTTTAGCAGAAAGATGCAAGATTTCAGGTTTGCTGTCCTGGACTGTTGGTACCCCAAACTACCCCTCAAATCATTTCTGTAGGAGACATGCTTCAGGCAGTGCCAGAGCAGGACTTTGACTCACTGACTACAACTTCACCCATGTCCTAGACAGGTGCTTCTGTTTTAAGGCTCATAAGTTGACAGACTTCATACTGTATTTGTAAGTGCAGATGTTTGCCTCATTTTTAGAACATACAAAAATAAAAGTTTAATATTTTCTTAGAACAGAACTCTGGGAAAAATCTAATTTCTATTCCACTGTTAAAAAATCCTCCCAACAGTTCAAATCTACAGCTAACACTGTAGAGGAACCACTATTTCAAAAGAAATGTGCCATATGGAAACAGAGTAATTCCAGAGATAAAGTGATGCTTAAAAAAAGTGTTTCTCCTCCTAACTGAAGTACTTGCCTCAAGATTAGAAATGGGATAGTTCTTGGAGGGAGCAGAGAGGAGAGGAATGCAAATTAAAACAACTTATTAAAAAATTAGTCAATGCTCATATAAATGACAGCTGGAATCACTGTAACTCATCCAGATTTTTCCAACATGAACATTTGTCATGAGGACAACCAGTATGGCCAAGAAATACCTCTGGAAAGAACCAAACTACTTCTTACAGAGCTTTCCCCATTGAATTAATAGCTAACCAGTGAATAAGATTTCGCATGACTGATTCTATTCAGTCCAGATCAGTTTGTTGAGCAAATTAGAAGACAAATCAAATTAAGTATATATAAGGAAGCCCTGGTTACCTGGCTAAAGGAAAGCCTCATCATACCATGTTAATACTTTATTTCTACACTCTTTGAGTAGATAAATTTACACAAGACATTTTCCATAGCATTGTCTCTTTCCATGTGAAAGCAGAAGTATTGTGCTGGCATATCAAGGCCTGTGCTTTTTCACTGTGCTAATAATAGCATCTAGAATTCCAGACAGTAGTAGGAACTTCCCCATTTCCTATGAAGAAAATAATCTTTAAAAATATAATGAAGTTTTAATCAACTTTTCAACAAGGTGAGAGAAAGAAAGGGGCCTGTCAGAAATACCTCTGGCTGGTGGTGAATGTCTGCTCTCCCCTTTCAGGATGGCCTGGGACTCCTTGTGCAGCCAGGACTTACAGCGGCCTAGGATAAGAAGTGCCTCGAGCTGGTTGCCCGGCAGCGGGAGCAGCGCCGGGACACCATCCCTGGAGGAGCTGCGGCGCCTGCTCTGCACACGCACACGCCCCACAGAGCACGTGGATGAAGTCTGGCCAAACCTTTATGTGGGAGACCTGTAAGAGACAGGAAGGGCTGAAGGTTATTGCAACTCTTCCCCCACATCTTCCACTCTTTATTTAAAAACAGAGAGCTAGGCACTAATTTGGGGACCTCTCACAACAGATCTGAGTGTTGAACAAATTTTAAAAATGCACCCTATCTGACTAAAAGGAATATCCCCAGCCTCCTGGTTTCTCCTCCTGCATTAGTGAAGGAGTCACACACTGTAACAGCCCACTGGAGCTGTGGCATAGGTACTTCAGGCAGTCATGCCAAAGCTGGGTAAAAAGGATCAAGCTCATTTTCTCCTCACTTTGCCAGATGGCATCAGTCATCTGAACTGATGAATCAGAGGTGACTTAGTGAGAAAGTCCTTGAAGCAAGAAAACCCTTAGCTTGTGCAGAAATATCTCCACCACCGCCTTTCATCAGTTGAGAACCATTTAAACATATGTTTGGGAAAAAAACTGAGGGAAATCTAAGAGTTAGTTTCTTAATAAGTCATTTCTGTCTCAAATCATTTAATGGACACTTTGAACCTGATCAACCTGTCAAAAATACAGCCAGTACACTTCCTGCCGTTGTAACAAACTCACCATCAGCAGCATGTTCTTCCCTGCATTGCAGGGCAGGGAAGACAGCAGGCAAATATAATTCCCCATCTTTCTTCCAGGTACGCTGCCCGTGACAAGGCACAGCTGAGCCGCATGGGCATCTCCCACGTTGTGAATGCCGCTGCCGGGAGATTTCGCATCAACACCGGGCCCAAGTTCTACAATGACTTGCCTGTGGATTACTATGGAGTAGAAGCAGAGGACAACCCAAACTTCGATCTCAGCATTCACTTCTACCCAGTTGCTCACTACATCAGAGCAGCACTGAATTCCCCAAAAGGTAACTAGACCATCTGTGCGTGTTGCATATCTTCTGTACAGTAGACAAGCAGGGCCAGTTATCAAATATTATTTGACACAAACCAACCCACCTGCATGTGGGTAAGAATGGAGATATGCAAACAGAGTAGCATCCTACCTGCCTCCTGAACTAGTGGTAGTTCTCTTGTTTCCCTGAAATAGGGAAGGATGCACTGAACAGGCTTTTAAAGGGGTTCTCCCTATGCCTAGTGTTATTCATCAGCAAAAGACAAAATAGCAAGTGTCCTTTATTACCTACAGGGACACACTGACTGGGGAGGAGGCACATTATTTGATCTTTTCAAATTAGTGATGGGATTTAAAGTAAAAGACACGGGAAAGTGTCATATTTGAGTAAGAAGATCCAATGATAATGCTACAATCTGTGCAAGTCCTACAAACACAGAATAGGGAAGAACTTCCTAGAAAGCAATTCTATAGAAGGGAGATCAAGCAACACCACCAGCCAGGAATAATGTCATGCTGTTGCTAGAAAAAGTAAAATTTTGAAATAGGAAGACAATGCACAAAATCCTCAGATTCACTAAATACATGCCAGGTACAACACCAGATGCTTGTGGCTAATGGGAGGTCATTACTACTAAGGGCAAGCCTTCACAAAAGCAAGTCATCACTGTGCCACAAAACTGTACAGATACCACTTAAAAATAAGTGATTTAATAAGAGAAAAGTTGTAACTCAGCAAACTGTTTTGCTTGCATTCTGGTGCGTTTTAATTGCAATCAGGATCCTAAAGTACTAACTATGCAGGTTAAATGTACGCATCTGTAGATCTAATCCACACCGTACTAGTCAGGAAGGGGAAGCACAGTAACTGCAAAGAGTGGACCTTCATGCTAGGTACCTGTGTTTTTTGCTCTTTGGAGGGCTTGTCCTGGTCTGTTAGCAACTTAGGGCTGCATTTAGGGAATTGGGATTTTCACGCATTTTTATTACAGTATATGCTATTTGCAATTGAAGTCATTATTGGCAGTGCTCCAGAGAAAGGTAAGATCCAAAACCTATGTGTGTGTAAAAGCAAAGTTGCAAATCAATTGACAAAAGACAGAAAACAGCAGATGAATTGTAGAAGCCACAATAGCAAACAAAACTAGTGCTTTTTAAAATGCATGCTGAAATACTAAGTTACAAATGCAGAACAAGTTACAGTTCAAGGCATATTTATCCCTACTCCCATGCTTTCAATATTGCTTTACTGAACTCCATATGGAAGCAGAGTTCTGGGAATGGAGACAAGGTGAAATTTAATCATACACTGTCCAGCTGTTGCTGACATTCATCATTTTGAGGAAAGTGCAACAGTTTAGAAAATATATAAACAAGATGTTCTGGAAGCATAATTTCCTGACATGCAGAAATTTAGCAGCTAAATACCCATGACCTGTGCAGGGATGAGACAGGGAGGGGATTGTTACTCACATCATTTAGAAGAAGAAAAAAAGTAGTGTTTCTTATAAATTGAACAACAAAAAAAATATATACCAGGGGACAAGAGGCTTGTCCATATTAAATACAGGATGTAACAAGGTAATGCTGTTTGTTTGAGAAGTCATTTAAGACTACTGCTTAACTATTATAAACAAATTCAACATAATTTTTTTTCTTTAATGGAAATCTATTACCCTTTTTACCTAAGAGGACAAGTCAAAGTTAAGACTGTATGAGGTACAATCGTATTTAAAACTAAGAATCAAGTACTCATTAGAATTAGGTAAGAACTGTTATTTCCATCATGCCTGAAAAAAAATAATCTGATGCTAACACCACAAGTCCAGAAAACAGCATAGACAAATTTATCCCAGATTTCTACCTTAGCTGAACAGAATATTATCTTTAGTGATGCAAGGAGTTTGTTTTTAAGGCAGTTTCTTAAAGCTCAGGTGCCAGAGTGTGAGCAAAAGGAAGCAGAAGGGTGTGCCCTTACTTGTTCCTACCTGGGAGCTGTTCCTGTCGCAGCGGTCAATGGCTGCATCACACCCTGACTTCCTTCATCGTCTTTGTAGCAGAAATTAGAAAATACACGCACTGCTATTGCAGCCATGCCACATAAGCATTAATTTATGATCCCTACTTCCTTGACTGCCTTTCCTTCAGCACAGCCCGTTTCTTTGCCCATATAACAGAGCTGTTTGGGAAGGCTCAGACAAGAGTGAGCAGATGCACAATCTGTCCCCTTCCCTACAAGGAAAAACATGGAGTTGGGAAGGTACTGGCCTTCTCCCTCATGCTCAAGCTCAAAGGACAACACCTTGAATATCAATCTTGACATTTTGCATGGCCACCTGTGCAATTTGCATTTCTCTGGAGTGCAGCTAAACCTAAAATAAATCAGCAGGGTTTTGTAAAGTCTAACAGAAAGAGGAGGGAAAGAGAACTTGATGAAAGCATGTAATGAAAACTATTAAACTAACACTGTGCTGAGAGAAAGATTCCCAAGTAGAGAGTTTTGCCTTTTATTGACCTCTGAACATATTTAAAACAGGCAGGTTAAAATCGCCCATTAAAATGACAGACTCTCTCAGTCATTTCCCTTCCTCCACTTCAGTGGAGCAAATGAAAAGCTAGGCTCCCTCTCCTGTCACCTTCTTGTTGGTGGGAGTTACGAAAGCTGCTTAACTTTGGAGAAAAGGGTCTTCTTGCTTGATTCCACTGTAGGTGCATTACATACATCAGTCTGACCTCCCACTCTGCAGCAGATGACAGCTCTTACCTGCTCTGACTTGCCACTATTTAAAGCTCTCTGTAGGCTTCTTGCTATTTTCAGCTGTGACAAAACAGATACTGGATTAATCAAGAAATAGGCAGTGGATTGTGCACCTGGCTAAAACCTAACAGGAGATGAGAAAATCGTGGAATGAGCCCATAGGGCCCTTTAGCCCAGCTGAGCTCTCCTGCCAAGCAGAATACTTCTGCTGGATCCAATGGAGTGAGGGCAGCTGGGACATTGACTGCGGGTGACAGATCTGGAGCCTCATCTTAAGCCAAATTGAATCCATCCTGCAAGAAAGCAAGGGCTAGTTTAGGACATTTAGCTCATTTAATGATGATCAGCAAAAGGACAATAAGTTATTATGTGTTTTAATGACTGATCTTGTTCAACAACATTGAATTTCCCAACTTGAATTTGGCCAACAAAGTTGAATGTGCAAACTTTATCCCTAGTGCAAACCCTTTGATGTTAGTAGAGTTACAGCAGGCATGAGCTGGATAGAATATCCATAATCCGCTGTTAAAAACCAAGTGTTATTGTTCTGCACAAATCCCAGACAGATGACAGTTATTGTCTGCCTCTGCAAAAAGTAGCTCGAGATGTGTGGTGCAAAATTTCAAATAAGGATTGCAAGATTTAATAATGCCAGAAGCTAAGTGCCCCTACTTCTCCTCAGTTAATCCCATTATTCCTAAGGGATCCTGTT
The DNA here is from genome assembly GCA_013401135.1 of Cettia cetti. Taxonomy (NCBI): domain Eukaryota; kingdom Metazoa; phylum Chordata; class Aves; order Passeriformes; family Sylviidae; genus Cettia; species Cettia cetti. The sequence goes on from VZUI01027849.1 coordinate 18,981, forward strand.
TCATGCTCAGAGAGAAGATTGCAACATGGTCCTCTAACGTGGGACCAGTCCAGCTGCTCTTTGCACTGTACGTTAAACCAAATGGGGGTGGGGAAGGCAGTGCTGGAAGATGGCATGGATTCTGTGGTACAGGAGATGTTGTTATAACCTCCTTGCCTACCACACGACAGGGGAACACACAACTGCCTCTGTGAACGCCGCTCTCCATGGCTGTGCTCCAGCAGCCACCCAGGAATCCCAGCCTCGGTGCTGGACACCTCAGCTGCGTCCTGCGAGGGGCTGATGGAATGGCTGGAATCACCCACACAGACTGTGGAGCAGACGTGCTTCAGGCACTGGTCACATGCAGGATGTCACCAGGCGTTCAGAGTGTCACTTCACCCATTTGCAGCCTCTGCTAAGAGACCAGGGTCTGACCGTGTAAACAGAACCAAATAGCAACACAGCTTTTGTTTCCTTACTCAAGTTTAAAATTCCATTTGTTTGCTAAAAATAATCACAGTAAATTCAAATCTGCTTTCATTAGAACAATTTTACATTAATGAAATCATTTCACAGGACTGATTTATCTGCAACAAACAAGTTACTTTATTGTCAGTGTACCAGCATTTATCATAGCCTTTGTTTCACTATGCACAGAGGTTAACAATGTTGGAAGACACATTCCACTTGTAAAAGAGATAATATACCTATATCCTCATGGGAACAAGTGATTAGAGAACATACAGATTAGGACTGAGGTCAATACTTTGGAGCTTGTCCAGGTTTTTGCTGAGACACCTTCTAAAGCACTTTGCTAATACAGAAGGATTCTTCTGAAGTGCAGATAAGCCAGAGAAACAGGGAAGAAAATTCAGTGTATTCTTTCTGGACACAGTCTTCTCTCAGATACAGACACAAAACAATAGAGAGCTAGCCTGTACAAGCAGGAGCCTGGCATTTATTCTGCTTTCTGTGCCTCCAACAGAAATACAATAGGCAATATTTAACAGCAGCATTTATACCTGTGCTCAGCTTGGTCTTCAGTTCAAGACTGCTGGTGGGGCAGAGCATTTTCAAAGGCAGCAGTCTTCATACATTGAAAGGACTCAAACACTTTTACAAAAATTAGATTCAGAACATCAAGTCTCCTGTCCCCCATCCAGTTTATGCAGAATTTTAGATTTAATTTCAAAATGTGGTGCAAAATCAAATCTAACATCAAGGCCATTTCTTTCTGGTTTTTTTTCTTGTTTGCTTTTCTCCCTTATGATGCAGTTAAGACCATAAATTCTTTTTCTTTTAGGTGTAGAGTGCTGGTAGCTCAGAAGTTTTCAGACAAAGAAAAAACAAAACAAAAAAGGGTGGTTCTGATTCCAAGAAGAATTTTTAGAACATTTTGTTCCTTGGCTTCTGCTATTTGGGGTGCATATTTGGGTGAATTTCTGGATTTCCCATTCCTGCCACCACATTGCAGTAGGCCTTCTGCAAACTACTGAAGCAAAGATTTTTCAAAAATCTTTTGGCCTAGCCCTATTTGCAATATTGTTCGAAGTGAAATTGTGCTCCTGATTCCTTTATGCTCCTCTGAACATCTCAGACCAGGGTTATTTGTATCCCAAGTGCCTCCTCTGGGGAAGATAATACAGCATACATACCTACGAGGTTGGTGGGAAGGCTAATGGAAGTGCAGCACATTGAAAAAGTCTGATGGAAATTCAAATTAGCATTATCTTTTAGCAGGGCTGCAAAACATTTCTCCATATGCCCATTAAAAGCAGGATTTCACTTCCAAGAATTTTCATGAAGTTAATGGAATTGACAGATAGATGCAATTTAACTTGAATAAGGGCATTGATATCTCAGTAAATTCTATGAAACTGTATCTGAATGAGAAAACAGAAAGAGAGATTCTGCAATACTGGCCTTACATTGGAAAACCTCTTCCTTCCCTCAAAAGGTTTTGATGCCTGGTCCAAGTCTGCTGTCACCGGAGCTGTTTTTGCCACTTCCTTGGAGACTATATTTGTCCCTTTATTTCTACTGAAGACATGGCTATCTTTAGGGCTGTGCTCAGATTTCTCATGCCAGGATAATGGGAGGTGGCTGTGTCACATACATTGTGGAATTCAACACTTCTCTCAACCTGCTGGCCAGAGCAGGTTTTCACAACACATGCTCACCCTCTCCAAGCATGTGGCTATGCCATCATCATTAGTCAGAACTGGAATGGTTGCTAAATAAATTCTGTCTCATAAACAAAATGGGATTTAAGATTAAAAGCTGTGCACAAAGTACCCAGAATTAACACCTAGGGGGATGGGGGCAATCAGTCTGAGATTTTTGTCTAGATCTAGGCTCATCATCCAACAAGGCTATTTTTATCTTGCTCCCTAGTAATAGAGAGATTAAAATGCTGTAAGCACAAACAAAACAAGGAACTCGCCCTGAAAAGCTGTTTGTTCTTTCTACCCCTCCTTACATTTTGCAGAGAAGCAGCATCTTAGATAGTCTATTCCATCTCCAAAGGAAAAAGTAACATGGGATTGTCATCGCTGATTTTTCATCTTTCTGGATATAAATTGGACTACCAGTAAATTGCCTTTTGTACAGCTACACAATGAATGAACAAGAGACCACATATGTGACAGTCTAAAAAAATATGTTTTAAAAAAGTAGAAAACACTTTGTTTCAAACTTGTGAGTATTTCCAGTGAAGAACTGTTCAGAAATTTCCATGCTAAGACGACATTTTCTAGAGCTGCCTTAATGGGAGGCTGCCCATTAGGTGGTCAGAAGTTCATATCTGCTTCTAATCACTTGTTACTCTAATAATGCTGAGTTGCTGGGCCAGTCTCTGTGAGAAAAAATAGATCTGACTGCAGCAAAGAACAAGAGAGTTTGAAAACATTCAGGCATGGTTATAATTGAGTAGAACAGTTATACAAGTATTGAGTTTCACCCTCAATTAAAAATTTCTCATTGATCTTACCATTTTTGTGAAAATTGAAGCATTTTACAATATGTACAAGATGCAAATTTTCAGGTTCCAGAATGAGCTCTTTGTTTTCATCTAGAGGGAAAGGACCACAAACCTGAATTCTTCCATCTGAGAGCAAAATTCTCCTTTAATTAAAAAACTTTCTTTAATTTCAAATAAGACCATTAAAAAACCCCATATCCTTCTAATGGGTGAAAGTCACACATTAAAAACCTAGGAGGCAGTTGCAATACAGAATTGAGCTTCTTAGGCTGCTTCCATTCATGATCACAGCAGGAAAACAAAAGCGGAGCAGAGGGAAGGAGGGAGTTACACTGGTGCATCCCTGGAAGGTGTTCCCTGAGGCTCACTTAGAGCAACAGGGGAAGGACTCATGATGTTACTATTAATGAACTCCTAACGAAGATGCACACCTTGCACTGAAATCTCTGGAAAACTAAAAACATTTCATAAATTGTCTTCCTACTGGTGACTTAATAAACAGGGGAAAAGAGGCATTAGGGAAGGACAGTGATTAGTATGGGGTAGGTTATAAGAAGTAAAAATGCGTAAGTGAGCTGGTACAAATGCCATTTATGAACATCTGTTCTTAATGATAACGCCCATTTTCTTCACACACTTCCAAAAGAGCCTGGGCAACAGTCAGCACCCTCAGAAAGCATTACTGCCCTAAGCAAAGAAGGAAAAAAGAGTTTGTGGAAAACCAGGAGTGTTGCTGTTAAAGCAGTGAGCAATCCTGAGCATTGCACTTTTGAAATCCCAAGTTTCCAAGCCCTCTGGTAGTAACTAACCTGCCAAGGCTGCTTCCCACAGCACAGCCCTCAAGCGTGAACTCTCGAAACTTTGCCAGCAAGCACATCGCTCCCAAAACCACACATGAGCAAGAAGGGACACAACGTATGGCCGGCTGGGAAGGAGGGATAAGGTTGTGGTGTCAGGCTGACTGCTAAGCTCAAACAAGCGACCATGGATCCTGGAGCACAACTACGAATTTTCTGCCCCCAGCCAGTAAAAACTCCATGTTCCCCAACCAGGGGAACTGCACCAGGGCTGCTTTGCAGGGCTGCACTCACCTGCTTGCCCATCCCCAGTACCAGCTTCCATCTCTGCTCCAGCACAATAACCGCCACCATGAGGCCTGCTGGCATAATTGCAAATCTCTCTCCTTTTTCCAGGCAAAGTACTGGTTCACTGTGCCATGGGAATCAGTCGGTCTGCAACTCTTGTCCTGGCTTTCTTAATGATCTGTGAAGGTATGTCCCTCACCGCCGCCATTCAGACTGTGCGCTCGCACAGAGGGATCTGCCCCAACTCCGGCTTCCTCCAGCAGCTGCGGGAGTTGGACCTCCAGTTAGGAAGGGGCACAGCCAGAGGAGCAGAGGACTGCTAGTGCCAAGAAGCTTCGTCTTCTGGCACCAGCCCAAGAGATGCTGCTCTCACTGAAGAGACTAAGGATGCTGTCAGGACTGCTCTGTAGCTGCACTGAGAAACTCTGGGGAAAGGCTGAGCATAAGCAAACTGTTAGGAACTGTTAGGCATGATTTTTTTGCAAAAGCCCACTAATTGGAAAGAAAATTAAATAAAGAAGGATTCAAACTGGCAGTTTTGCTCACCTGGGCCTGTTTATTTAACTACCTTGTTGGGCAGGGCATAGGGAGCAGTTGGGTTTTCATGTAGAATTAAAAAGGCAGCACAGTCAACTTGAAAAAATACTTTTTACTTGCTTATAATTGCATTTATTTGGCAAGAGGGAAAATGACTAAACTAGTAAAATAAAAAGAAAGCATGAGGCTTTTAAGCAAATCTTTAACATTTCACATCCAGCTGGCTTAGGGTGAGACTGCAGGTTTTGCAAGCTGACATGGTCCTTTGGTCTGATGTGGTGACACTAGTCAGGATCCAGTTCAGACCATGGGCTCACTCTTAAAAGCCATGGAGGCTTTTGCTGGACCTTCACAAGTACTTTTTGCTTCAAATCTATGGCAAATACTCAGAACTTAAGGACCACAATATCCTCAGGAGCCAACTCTGGACGTCTCAAGCAGATGCTGCACCCTGGGGCCCAGCTGTTGACAGCCTCTCTGCTGCTCAGAGAGAGGAAGGTGTCTCCTTGCATGCATGGAGCACGCCCAGGGCACACTGCCCGCTGGCACAAAGCAGGGCAGCGCAGTGCCAGACAGAAATGACCTCCTCTTAGCTTGCAACCCGACGTTTGAAATCACATTCCCCAAATTTCCCTGTTTTAATGGAAAGTCAGAACCTAGTGTGGTCATGTCAGAGCAAAAATGAGCAATGCCTCTAACAAATCCAGTGCAGCAGCTCTGCATTTCAATTACTCTTTTACGCCCAATTGGCCACATTTAATCTTGTGAAGAACTCAAAGCAGATATTTGCTTCAGTGCAATTACAGCCACATAAAGAACATTGGCAAATGCAAACAATATAGAATTTCCACTTGACGGCAGATTAATTTGGTGTGATGTTTTCCCTCGAGAAGTCTTAAAGGCTCTCAGTTCTGAAAGTACCCTGCAGTTTGTATTTATAGCACCATGGATGTTGAATAGAAAGAGGGAAGCATGTATTTCTGAACTGAAGTTTCTTTTACCTCCATACATTAAAAATATTAACTGAGCCTAGCACACCTTCGCTGCATTTCTCATAATGCAATATGGAAACATGATTTCCCTGCAGAGTCTATAGAGGAATTCAGGTGGTGTTTCCACTTTCATAAACATATTAAGTAAAGCATAGCAATGCTACAGACTAATTTCCTGTCAGGGAACAGAGGCAGAAGTCTTCCCTACAGAAAGGGTCCCATCCTTTGAGACTGGAGTAAGCAGTCAGAAGCAAGGTCATAGCTAATGATGGAAAAAATCAGGTTATAGTTTTCACAGGCCCCATATTGCCTGCCACAGCAAGGAGATTAGATTTCAATAAGCGTGGTGACTGAACCACTCCTGGCACTTGGGTCTCTTCCACCTTGGTCTGTCTGGGGATTCTTTTTTATTGCATACCATGCTGAAGCTGTTTTGTGAGTGGTATTTTCAGTTGCCTTACTAACCACTCCCTTCAAGCCTCTGTAACTTGACCCATGCCAATCCCTATGTTAAAGCACAAGGGGTGTATGAAACACAACAGTTCAAAATCTCCATGCATTGAGCCCATCAGGACAGGTCATAATTTCCAGTGAGTTGCACATGTGGAAACATATGTGGTTGCAGGGCAGAACTTAAAGTGAACAACTTGTGAGATTGACTGAGCCTGAAGTTACCCCAGCTGAGGCCTGTTGGCCATTGTGTGACTATTTTAGCCAGCCAGGGCAGGCCCTGGATTTCCCTGCCATCCATGACTTGCAGCTGGGATCAATACATCTGTCTGAAGCTGCAGCATGCAGGTAAGCTAGGGCACTGGCAGAGCATTTGACTTTTGTCACCATTACAGCTGTACAGTAGAAGCTTCCTCTTCGATGCGGGGAAAAGCCCAACTAAACAATAAAAAAGAGAGGTCAAAAACACTCAAAAAGACATAAAGAGAATAATCCAATCCCAGGATAAAAAAAATCCTTTTCCAGAAGTGCGTGAGCTATTTTGAGGGCTTTGCATTGCTGTGAAGTACAGACAGTGAGAGGCAGGTCCCCCATCTCCTTCCAGGTTTTCCATCTTTCAGGAGACAATGTTCCTGAGCCCACCATTAGCTGCCCTCTCAGCTGCCCTGTGAGGGCTATAGCAGCATGGAGGGGGCCTGGCAGGGGCACAGGGGCAGGCTCCATATTGATGACAATTAAGTCCTAACCTCTGACCCACATGTCCTGCACACTGAGGCTTATTGCCCCTGTGCTTAGTTAAGCAAAAGCCTCTTAAAATTGCAGCTGAAATCAAGGCAGAATGAAAACAATATTGAGGGTGGTTCCAGATATATCTTGTGGTATAATTTCAAGATTCAGAGTTGTAAACCACCAGCTCAGCCTGAGAAATGAGGAATAACTTCCTTCCCTTACAGCCACTCTTGCTAACATGAGGTGTTTAGTCCTGGCTGCAGCTGTCCATTTAAGTGCTACTGAGTCAGCTGAAAGGAGCCCTACTCAGCCCTGCAGGTTTGGTGCCTCTGTGGCACTTCCCCAGTGCCCTGGTTAAACATTTCCTGCCCAAGCCACATCAGTTGAGGCCACAGGCAGGGTGGAAGCAATCGGAACAGCAGAGATGTTAATGGGCAGAGTGGCCGTGACACCACTCCACTACCTTGAACACCCTTACCTGGTGCAGAGCAAACGCTCAGGTTAATTTATGAACACCTGTCCATTTTGTCCTTATGAAAAGGAAATCTTGAGCACTGTGGTGGAGCTGGCATACCTCCCTCACAATAACCCTGCCAGGAAGGATGGGTGCCTTCACCCCTTTTTGCAGACAGGACACCTGAAATTTGCCTAAGCTGCAGCAGGATGTTTGGGGAAAAGCACAAGAGGATTTCTCTCCAACCTCCAGAACTGGCACAAAAGCATGAGAGGAGTTTTCTCACATGAGATATCTTGCCTTCACTAGTTTTTCCTCTCAGACTTTCAGCAGTGATACAGAGAATATTGCCATGGGCATGTCTGCACTGTGTTATTTATTCTTTGGATTTGCGCTTAGGGTTTTATTTGTGAAAGGAAAATGAGACCATAAATCTGCAGTGCAAGGAGCCAAGGGAAGAGAGGACAGAAATTTTCAACAAGTATTCATGCAAAGAGAGGGTGCCCAGGACAGGTTTCCCATGGAAAGAAATGCCAGCCAAGATACTGTCCAGGTACTCACCATGTGTAGTGGCAACAGCTAAGAGTGTCAGCCTTTCCCTTGTAGGTTCATTGAATGATTCTTCCTTGCACAGGTAGCTTTGGATTTGCTGCAGCAAGGATGGCTCTCCTATGGGAGCATCTTCATCCATAGCTTTTGCTTCTAGCACGCACTGGCCCACTCTTTGGGTAGAGCACCCTAATTAACCCCCCATGCCTGTAAACAAGGGTGGAGGGAAGCAGTCTCAGGCAGACCCCAGTTCTGCATTACACTGCCCTGTTCAAAGTTAGCCCCCGGCTCCGAGTCCGCTTTAACCTTGGCACTGCCCACCAAGCCCAGGCACCATTCTCCTGCACATAGCCCTGAGGCCTAGACCAGATCTGCCCAGCTCCTGACAGCCCCAACAGGATTGCAAAGCCCTGTCAAGCCTACTTGCCAGACTTGATCCTCCTCCCATTGTCTTTTCTCCTGTATTTTTCTGATAACAAGGCTATGTGTTACTGTGAAAAGGGGCTTCAAAACAGCTTGTTTTGCAAATTTACTTCGTAGTCTGAGGTTCAAACAGTATGTGCAGCTCCTGAAGCCAAGTCAAATAGGAATCTAGGGCCTGTGGGACTTTCAACATTTAAGTTTTCTTTAGGCTACAATTATTTTGCCTAGAAACTAGACCCTTGATCTGTTGCAGGAGACTGCAGTTTAATAAAGTCAAACAGTTTGCTCTTTGCAATGTACTATTTGCAGTACAAGTATCATTGAGTTACACTGCTCCCCCTCACCACTGCCTCCTGGAACCTCAACTGTTTATATACAGAAAGCACTCTCAGGAAGCACTCTTAAAAATACCCAGCAATGTTAGCTGAGGATCTGGCTCCTCCGCCTGCTTCTGCCTCCATAACATCCTTCCATCATCTTGATGCTCAACAACCCCAGCTGTTCAAGCAAACTTTTCCCTGTCTCATTCTCTAAAAAATTGTCCTTTTCCTTCCTCCTCTGCCAGTAGCTATTCTCCACCCTGCCACAGAACAGTTTCTGTAATATTGCCATATCATGTCTTATCTAGAGTTTTCTCATTTGATTGCTAAATTAAAGTGAAGTCCATGACAACTTCCCTAAATCTTTGAGCTCTGCCCACGTTTCAGACAATAAGGTGGTGGCAAGTAAGGGTGATAACAGTGCCTGAAAAAGAATAACATCTTTTAGGTTACTTTATAAAGGGGGAATCTGAATACTGCAAAACAAGATGCATTATTCTCCACTGCATGAAATCACTCTCAGGGAAGTTATTCTGAAGACAAAGGCATCTCCCAATATAAATACCATTGCCAATAAAAATATTTTCACAATAGTACAAATAGAAAATCTGCACAAGCAAGTCCAGCCAGCTGATAAAAACATCCGCTCTTAAACATTGAATTCAAATGCAAGACTGGGATTCAGCTCACACTTCTGATCTGTTGCTCAAGATATGGGCAGAGCCTCCCCTCACACAAAATGTTACTTGTCAAAGAATAGGGTCCCCCAACTGCTGCAAACTGGTCCTGCTTGTTGCCAGTCATCCTCATGCATACAAAGATCTTCCAGGACATTAAGCAGACATCCAGCACAGACCAATTTCATAGCAGCACAAAGGATCTTTAATACTTCTGTCTGTCCACACATCAGCCATCGAGTTGAATGTTTCTCTTCTGTAGGTGTTCAGCAGACAGACAGTAAAAATGAAAGCTCAATAATTCTGCTGTTGTAGATAAGATCTAGTGTGGTTATTCCCAGTGTAAAAAACTTCTGACAGTTGCTGTTCTACAAACCCCGTTTTGTGAAAATAAAGCATCTAATTCCTCCTAATTCAATAACAATTATAATTCACCAACTCATCTAATATTAAAAATGAAATATTCACAAACATTTACAACCAAAATGATCCATCAAGGCCCTTAAGATTGTTTTTGGAAGACCAACAGCTCTTCAACAAAAATTCCCAAGAAGCACAGAACTGTAAGAAGTGAGACACTGAAAAATTTTGCATCAACATCATTTAGGTTACTTACAATGAATAAATAAATAAATCAGTTCTTTACAAAACCCCCACCCACCATTGCAAAACCATCAGCCAGTGAAGAGTAAGCAAGGAATTACTTGCTCAGCTCTGGCGACAATTGGCTGTTACTAGAGTTATTCTGACACATTGTTTTCAAGAACATCTGTTTCCACTCCAACTCCTTTAACTTTCAGATGGGAAAAACAAAAGCTCATTTTCAAGCCACGTCTCCCATCTTCAGTTGGCAACAGTTGCATGATTATGAAGTTATTGTTGTGCTGGATGATCTGTTTGTCAGTTTATATTTTCCTATCATATCTATTTTTAGCTGTTCATTAGTATTACTTGGAGCCTCTCCTATAAATCTTAAACATTTATAGCACATCTCGACAATTCATCAAATGGAGCCAACCTCCAAGGAAAGGAAACCCAAACCACTTCCCCTGCTCAGCTGAATGAGATTCAGATCCTTGTCCTTTAAACTTGAAACTCAACATTTTCCCATCTGCTCTTTATACACAACAGCCCTTTTGCTCTGCATCAGTATTTTATTCTCCATTCATAACTTTTTACTTCCCTCCAGAGGTTTCCTGATGCTTTTAGTCTGCTGGAATCATAGAAGACTTGGATTTTGGAGGGTTTCTCCCCCCACACTCCATTGAAGGGGAAAAATAATCATTCAGCAATGAATGGCCACTTTTCATTGCCCATTCACAGGAGAGACACAGCAGGATCCCAGGGCTGGACTCGAAGACAATTTTCTTTGCTTTTCTCACTAAAGGAAAAAACATTTTATCAGAGACTATTCAAACTAAGAATATTTGGAGAATTAAATTTACTTTTTGTTCTCTTCACTGACTTGCATTTCTAGTCCTCTGTGTGTGTATGTGTAACTATCAAAAAGCTGTACAATTTTTGTGGCTATGGCCATGCTTGGAGGTACCAGTACATGTGACTTGGCTAGGTCACCCATACAGAGAACATTTCTAAAAGGTTCAATCTATAATGGCCAACAACAAGATGATTTAAAGAAATAACCACAAGATGTTCCCTAGCCAAGGTTTTGCAGAAGGAAAATCTACACTGGTGAACACTCAGCCAGGCAGCACTTGGCTGCAGGGAGAGGCTGCAGCCCAGCTCCTGGATCCCGGGATCAAACACCATCCCAGGCCAGTGGAAACAGCTCTCCTCCCTCCTCAGCTGTCCTAGGGAAGTCCCAGCCTTGCATGCCCTGCACAGGTGAAGGCTAAGCAACACATTTCTCAGATGCAGCTGTTAATTGACTGCATGTAATTAGCTGATACCTGAGTAGAATATACAGCTGATTAAAAATCAGTGACCATCTTTTCCATTTCCTACATGTGTGAATTAATCAAAGGAGACATAACAAGAAATGAAAACTGTAGCAAGGAAAACAGTCCTGGCATGCATGTTACTCTCAGAGTGCTTTTAATTTAAACAGCTCATTTGATCAGGCAGAATAGCAGGATGTGGCTCTTCAGGGAGGTAGGAGTGCTTGGGAGAACTCAGTAACACAAAGGAGTATTTAGATTTTTACAACCAAAATGCTTTTCTATCAATTCTTCAATTCACCTGATGTATTTTCCTACTGTCAATTTTTTGGGAAAAAAAATTAGTTTATATTCAGTTAGACCTCCATGCGGTTACATGCTGATTTTACCATCATATTAATCTCCAGCAAATCCTCCAGTTTCTAATCCAGCCTGCTTCACACCAGATGTATGTCAACTTCACAGCATCTCTGCTATCCCACTTCCTTTTGGTCAGATGTCAAGTACCAATCCCACAGCAAAATGACTGGCCAGCCATCCAAAAGCATTTTAACAGACAAATACTAATACATCTTTCTCAGCTTTATCATCCAGTCATCCCAATGCTCAGAAACGCTTGCCTGTCAATTAAAGTACTGGTCTGCTAAAAAAAAAAAAAAAAAAAAAAAAAAAAAAAAAAAAAAAAAAGGAAATAAGTTTTGGGCTACTTGGAAAAAAATCCTAAAAAAATCTGCATATTCTAGTAGTTTTCCCATGCAAGGTATTGGAAGAGCACTTCTGGAACTCTGTGACTATACTGGCAGAACATTGCACCACAGAATATCAACTTAAAATGCAGAACTTATATTTTGAAAAGAAAAAAGCAAACTGTGCAGGCAGAATGATTCAGAGATGCGAGATTACAACAGCAAACCCAAGCAAGTCAAAAAAAGCACCTTCATATCAACATCCCCTCCCCACTCAAACCACTCTTCCCATGAAAAGAAGTATGCCAAATCCTTTTAATTCTTTCAAATTAAAACAACAAGATTAAACTGAAGATTGACACAAACTACAAGGTTCAAATCCTTTCCAGATTTCCCTTAGCACTAGTCATTTACAGCTCTGGGTTCTTAAAAAATTATGGTAATAGCAGCCTTGGATCCAGAATCTCAGCTAGACTCAGACACATGCAAATGATCCCTGTATCTATCTAAGCAAGAACAGTATTTCTGCCAGTCCCAGATGTTTAGAACTCTTGTATCACACACATATACACCCTTTCCAATTGTGAGAATGTTTTTATAAAGCATGGGATTTTAGTATTTGTCTTAAAGTTCATTGTTTTCATTATTTTCTTGACAAGGGCAATAAACTTAGATTTCTCCTCCTCTTCCCTGTCAAGGAAAGCTGAGATCCTCTGGTAGATTTAGGGGTGTGTACCATGTTACAAGACATGGGAAAAAAAGCTACAGGAGTAGAGAGTCCTGCCACCTGGCACACCATGTCCTAGGGCTAAAGCAGCTGGCAGCACATGCTGTTTCATTGACTTGGCTATGCCTTATAATGAGCATTGCCAGGGAAGGATGTATACATACATATATATTACAGCATCATCAACATCCATGACATTGGGACATTTAAGAAATCTTTTCATTTACCAGCACCTCCAGTCCCTACTCTGTCAGCTCTGGGAAGGAGCAATCCTCTGTGAGCTGTTGGTCACACTGAGTTCCCTACTCAAACCAAGATGATTCCCACCAGAAAATGGAAATTTGACCAGGCCCTGTGTTATCACATACAAACTGATGGAACAAATCTGTGTTTCAATTTGAAGGGGATTGTTTGCTAACAGAGCCATAGCCAATCAATTTTTGTTTTTTAAACATATGGAAAGACTGTACAATAATATATTTTATTCAAGGCTTTAGGCTTCCAAAGGCAGATTTAGCTACATTAGCCCATAAGATGGATGAATTGCCCGATTTGGAGCTATCCTTTTAGCAGTGTTGTTTATACACACCCGCATGAGTGTTCGGCTGCAAAAGCAGAGAGAAAGGTTCATGTCACTGAAAGGTAAAGGTTGTAAGATGAACCACTGCATAGTCCAAAGGAATTCATCTGTAACAATGAAAACATCATTATTTGGTTAGTAATTAATGGTATAAATATTCCATAGCATCAGGAAACATAACTCAAAAACAGAAAACACTTGCAATCACAGTTCACACTAGCAGGATGCAAGAGCTCAGCCCCCAACACCACTGAGACCACGAGCTCACAGCAGGGGCAGGCACACATCCAGTGTGTGCTGAGCTGCCCCTCTGTGTCTGCCTCCAGAGCCTCCTCAGGTGCTCCTGCCCACCCCCACGGCCCTGGGAGCAAGAGAGAGGCAGGAGAAGGGGGAAGGGCATAGTGGGGACCACAGAACCCCTAAGTCACTCCTGTGAGTCGCAGTTCATATTCTCCAAAGGCTTCAACTCCCACCAGAGCACTGCTGGGAGATGCTTTGCCCAGATTGTTTCTTACAAACATTAATAGAGACTTGATGTTTTCACTGTCCTGTCATGGCTGCCCAAAGGATTTAGAGTTCAGGCTGAAGACTTTCAGTAATTTCTGCCACAGCAGCATAGCAGGGCTCTGGAGACACTGATGGTATTTATAGCAGCCTGAAAATTGTACCTCTTCTCACCAGCTGAACCAGTTCCCTGAGCTGACTGCTGCAGCTAATTGAGAGAAGACTGTCATGTACCATCAGCTAAATTTACTGCTGGTCCTCACAATTGGGTTGTGCTGACTGCATTGTGACAGCAGTGTCTAAAGGGAGGTCATCTTCATTTCTACATTTTCTCTCTAGGAACAGGAGTTTCTTCTGTATCTGCACTGCTAGGTTTCTATTTATAGGCTTGAACCCTGTGATGTAATCTTCCTTTTTGTTTCCAAGGAAACAATATTTGATGTATTCTACTTTCAAGTTTTTCATCCTTTAGGTTTTCACCCCTCCACCTGCTCTCTTCAAAGAGACAAGTCAATAGGTAAAACCTGTATTTATCTCTAGCATGCCATGTAGTTATCTTTCTCTAAAACCAGGCTTATTCATAGCACTAAACAATTCAAGACACTTCGAAAATATGCTTAGCAATAATTTTATGCACTGTTTATACATATTACTTTTCTGATAGCAAATGAACTATAATTGCATTAGGCAGCAACTCCTGTTGATAGCTCTAATTTTTTAAAAACTTAGGGTCTGCATCACAGCCCCAAGTCCTCTGTTCCTGCAAAGATTTTTTTTAAATCGTCTCACTGGCCACCCAGCCAGTTTTCCCAGTTTTACTCAAGTAAGTGTTCCTGTTGGCCAGTCCTGTCTCATCCCCTGGCACTCCCTTTCTGGCAGCAAAGCATGCCCCTTTCCATGCTCCTTTCTGCCACTGGGATGTATTCTCAGGTCTGTGATGGCTTGGAGGTCATTTTTATTCATGTGAACATCCTCTGTATTAATGCTCTTTTAAAATAATTGGTTGTCACTTCACTGTCTGCAACTTTGGAAAATGCAGAGGACTGAATCCATAATTTACAGTGAAATCAGCATTTGTAATAGCTGGAAAAAGGTGTGTTGGAATGGATAGTCGCACAAATGCAGGTGCTTTGGCGTCTTACTGGAAAAGCAGTAGGTCAAGCTAATAGCTTGCCTCAAAATATTCAGTGTGTGTTTATGTCTGTGGGTTGAGAAATGTGGGAGAGACTGGCTGTTTTAACAAGAGACTATTTTAACACTGCAGAAAAATTAAGAGCAGCAATGCTTATAAATGTAGTTGATTAATTCTGACTGGGAAATCTACTCTCATTTTTATTACTATTGTCTTGTACCTCCATAATATAAAAACAATAAATGAAGTGGACAAAGTAACAGAGAAGATTTTTTAAGGACCACCCACTTCAGAACATAGAAGAGCAGGTAGAAGTCCAACCTAAAGAAGATGATGTGGACCAAGAACACTCAATAAGAATTTGTGTGGGGAAGGGGAGAAAAGGTGTTAAAGCATGATAGATGTAAAGTCAACAAACGGTACAAATTTTATGCTGTCAAGAAAACTATCAAGCAAGCATGGAAATGATCTGTAGTCACCATCTTGCATTTTGGGTCATCTTATAGTCTAATACCCATCACCTCCTGCATCAGTTCCAAAGAAGGCCAGGCTCTATTTAAAGGTATGTGATCTTGATTCAGAGGCAACAAGTCCTTCCACAACATCTCTGACTTGGCCACAGAAAAGACAGTGGGGAAGACTTACATGATCTAGACCTCTGCCAACATCTCTGGATTCTTTTCAAAACTTCATCACAGTCTTTTCTCAAATCCCAAAAATAAGGGTTTCCCACGCTCTGCAATCCTACTAGAAGCTGTTCCAGGAAGCCACTTGTCTCCTCCTTCAATCTCCAAAACTTTCAGTTTTTTCCCAGAAGACCACAGTTGTTATCAAGCTTCCATATCTCCTAATCTGGCCATGACTTAGTAACTTGTCAATGCTCTCTCCTTTCTAATGGTTACTCAGGCTCAAGGACCCTAGTAAAAATCACATTTGACAGGCATGGGAAAAGTAGCCAGCTTCAGGTGTTTGTCACTAGGTTTTGAATATTTCTGGTTGCTGAAATGCAGAGCACATTTCGTGGTCAGGTAACGTATTGCTTTAGAGATTGTGGCTCTGTAAAAGAAAGAGCTTTATGAAGTTTGTTTGCTTCTCAAAGACAATCCTTGGCACTGGACAGGTCCAGTTGGGTCTCAGTAAATCAAAAGCTTATTTGATGTCAGTGAAACTAAGAATCAACTGCTGTTTTGCTCCAGGTTGTCAGAAAGCTTTTCAGTAATCACTTTCAGTCAGAATAGATGCTCAATTGTTCTTTCCTGCTGCAAGGGGGAAAAAAACAGCAGCCTGCTCTTCCTCAGTAATTCCTTCATATTTCATTTTTAATCTCTTAAGCAAATTACAAGTGAAGACCTTTGATGTATATGCCAAACTCATTCATTTCTCAGTACTTGCTGGACTAGAGAGGATCTCCCGTTCTTATGCATGTGGATGATAATAACAACTTCAAAGCCCCTGGGCATGTGTTAGCTCTCCCCGATTTCCTTTCTAAGTATGCATTTCATGGGCCAACACCAGTTAAGAACCATAAGCAGCTGTACTTGTATGCATCTCTTAAGGCATCCTTGCTATCTCTCATAATGTAACAACCCTATTTCTGCTTTGCAGATCTACTCAGTCTGGATTTAGCATTTTTCCTGAAATGGAATACCTAACTTCCAACATTTATGGTGTTCTCATCTTAAAATAGTCTGGAACCTGATCAAACTCAGAGCAAAAAGTCATTAAAAGTCACTTGCCCTGAGGTGGTTTGGAGAATTCCAGGTGGATTATGAGGCATTGCTTTGCTGTTGCGGGGTTTTATGACATGAAGTGCAGCTGATTACTTCTAGGACGGTAGGTGATAGCCATATGGTACCACAGGACCAGATGTGCTAGGAGGAAAAGACCACAGAAGAATTAAAGAAAATATAATGTAGTCACATAAAGAAGTAAAAACCATTATCAGAGACAATTTACATTGGAAGAAAATAAATAGTTTTGGAAAAGATTTAAAACTTCAGGCTTTCAGCCAAGCTTTATCTAAGGAGGTGGAGTGGGAAGAATAAATAGATTTTCTCCAGGGCAGAAAATTTATCCCATAAGTGGGGAGCACAGATTTCATGTAGTTTCCTTTAGCGGGTTTGTTACTGCCCACAGTCAGTGGAACAGACATCAGACCAATGGCACCAGCACGGCAACTCTCGTGTCTCCCCATCTGCCCTGCCAGCAAGCTAGAAGCTTGTACCAAGTGGACTGCAAACATCAATCCAATTTCTGTCTCCCAGCTCCATTTAATCTAGATTTGGCACTCCATATACCATGAGATTACTCTGACCTGAAACCTGCTCTCAGCATGTCTGGACAATTTTTCTGATCAGAGTTACATACCAAGTATCTACTATTTTTGTTTCTTTTTTTAAGTGTGCTGTGCTTAGGAAATAGGTTGGACCACACAGTTCTGGAGCCTCTGCAGCAATATGTTATTAATGATACAGAGAAGTCGAAGAAAAAGAGCTTCTTATCCCCAGGAATAGCAAGAGTAGAAACAGACTGGCAGTTTCCCAATTCTCTTGTCAAGAGAATTAGGTGCAATTCTGTGTGTGTTACTGTGGTAAATTAAGGACAAAACCCCCTTGATCTTTGGCAATGCCATTTTCTTTAGAGGTCAGTTTAAACACTGACCAATTGGAGATGCCCCATTTTTGGGCCTGAGGAACACATCAGAATGCCCTTCACAGCACAGAATGAGGTACTCTCTCTGCATAGGATTCCTCTGGTAGGTGCTTTCCTTGCAGGGCTTCCTCTTAGCACTGACTGAGCAACAGGGGAGTCAGCAGGCCAGGGCCCCAGGCTCTCCCTGTTCCCAGCATTCTTCAGTAAGGGGAGGTTACAAGAAAGACCTCATCCTTATTTTCCACATTACTATGCCTTGGGATCTATACTCCAACATAAATCTCCCAGAACATATTTTTCTGCTGACAGTGAGAGAAAAAGCAGAATAGTGAACAAAATGCCTTTCAGAGCTCTGGCCCTAGCCTCACCCCACAAACCCAGGGAGCCTTGTTGAGGACTGGGGTCCTTCCTTCCTAACCCCGAGGGAACTTGCTTTGTCCCTGTCTCTCATACTCTCTTACAAACACAGCCACTATACTGGGCTATTAGCCCTGCCACAGACATAGCAAGAGATGCATCGGTCAGTAAATTCGACTCCTATCAGGTCAAATCCAAATTACCCTCTTGACAGTACCGCCTAAGAAGCTCATAAAACAGTGTGTCTACTTGTTATATGACTTGGACAAACAGCATCAACCTTTATCTACAAGAAGGTTTGTGTATTGGGTAAAAAAAGAAAACCACAAAACATAAAGTAACATACCACAAGTCTATAATTTCTGATGGACCTTTCAGTTCCTCCTATTTTCAGACTTTTAGAAATGCTCCCTAATGTGTCAACTTCAGCCACTGAAATCCTTGCTATGTGAAGCAAAGCTGCCCCTTTGATCTGATTTGCAGAATGGCCTCACAAGTCAACATAATTCTGATTCCCCTGCTGATAGCAGCAACACAACCGACGTCTGGCTGAAATGGAGTAATGAACACAACAGACAGCGCTTATTAAAGAATCAAATAAAACTCTGAATACATCAATCAAAAATAAGCATACAACCAATATTTTCTGGCAATCTGTAGCTGGGAGATGAAGAGAGATGCAGAAACCCAGGCTCAAACGGTAATTTTGACAATTGCTGCCCTAATTGCCTACTTAGGGCAGCAATTGTCATTTTTGTTTTATAGGTCTGCATTGCCTATCTCAGCAGAGCCCCAACCCTGATGGGGGCCATTAAGCAATACTTCAGTATAAAGAGAAATTAAACAAGTAACACCCAGTGAGATACTCCTGCATGCAAGGTAGTGTCAGACAAGTTTTATGTATTGCTGTACAAATGCCAGTTGACTTCAGCAAGAATCAAGGGCACACAGCATTTTGTGAGGAGGGTGCAGTCATTTAAAGCATTTCTCTCTATCTGTAGTAATCAAAACAAGTTATAGCCAGGCTACAACTATATGTCTAGTTTGAAGACTGCTTGTCTGTGTGAGACAGAACCATCTGGATTTACTTTACAGTTAACTTTAAAATATATATATAAGGTTTCTTAACTTTTGCCAAACAACTGGAAACATAATGGTTTCTGCATGCTGTTAGCATCTCCGTACAGCTGCAAACGTCCATTAGGACAATCTTTTATAATTATATGCTTATTCTTCCCATGAAATTGTTAAAAACCTAGCTTTTCCAAATAAGAGCATGTTTTGTAGTGAAGAGGAAATCTTCCAGGTTGGAATGGGGGAGGAGAGTCTTCTAAAGCAGAACTTTACTCAGAGCTTTTTCTTTAAACTAACATAAAAATTTCAGGTCTCAGTGTGTCAGATTTTTCCAACTGTACCTCTAGTGTGCTCCAGCCAGAAATCTGCAATTTCTTTCCCTTTTCCTTTCCTTTGTGGAAGAAGCTCATTCCTTCTAAGATTTTTTTTTTTTTTTTACTTTTTCCCAACTCTTCCCTCTAGATGGGACTTGAGTTCTCATCCTTCCCACAGTTCCATGCTCCTGTTCAATAGAAAATGTCAGTGGCACCTGGTGCCAGTGGGTGACTGCCCTTGGGAGCTGATCCCCAACAGCAGGGGTGTGCACACAGAACACAAGCTGGCTGGATGGAGGCAAGGCTCCAGGAATGGGGGGTGATCTGTGTGTTCAAAGCACCATCATGTGTTTGGGCAGGATTTTCAGAAATTACCAATAATATGGCACACGTCAGTTTTTAGGAGCCTGAGGTAACAATTCAACTTTCCAGAAGGCAGGTGCTTACCTTTTCCAAAATGAGAGCCTTCATGTGTTTTCTATGTGTCCAGGCTCAAAGCACTCCAAGTCATTGGCCACTCTCAAAATATCTCAGCAGCTAGGATTTTTTAGTTAACAAAAACAAAACTAACAGAAATACAAACAACTAGTCCCAAACATTGGACACAATCCTGTGCAACGTGCTCTAGGATGACCCTGCCTGAGCAGGGAGGTTGGACCAGATGACCCACTGTGGTTCTTCCAATCTGTGACTTTTCCAGGAGGTGAGTGGCCTTCTACACTTGCTCTCAGGACCCTCCAGAGAGAAGGGAACAAGGGCTCATATTGTTTTGACAGCCATTCAGACAGAAAAATACTTATTTTGACAGCCATTCAGACAGAGAAACACTTATTTTTCAGATGCCTGCCTGAAAAATAACAATACCACAAAACTTTGTATGGCTACTGATCTCATCAGAAAGACAACCTTAGTCAGAGACAAGCAACAGACCACTGCCTATCCTTGGGGCACACAAACCTCACACAGCAGCCTCCTCTCACCAGCACTGCCAGTCTGCTGGATCATCTTACCCATGTTACCCCTACTGGGTCACCTGGAGGGATAAAGATAAAGCAACTGCTACTAGCTTCAGCTTCTGTTATATGGGATCTGTATCTCCTCCTCCACAAAGTTTCTCTGTTATCAGTGTAGAATTAATCTGCACAACAACCTTATAAGATATCTTAGAAGGCACAGAAGGTTTCTACTATCCAAGCTCCTTCTCATTTTATGAGTGACTATCTGAATAATTGGCAGGGAGGAGCTTGGCTGCTCTGTAATGCAGAAACTT
Organism: Cettia cetti; assembly: GCA_013401135.1. Taxonomy (NCBI): domain Eukaryota; kingdom Metazoa; phylum Chordata; class Aves; order Passeriformes; family Sylviidae; genus Cettia; species Cettia cetti. Next base: position 39,353 of record VZUI01027849.1, read on the forward strand.
GGCCAGAGTCATGCTGTTAAGCATGAAACAGCAGCAGATCCAATGCCCAGAACTTGAACTGAAACTGTTTGTTATTACTTCACATTTGTACTGCAGCATTAGCCACAGGCCATGACTAAGTCTGGCCCTGGTTCTTCTGGGATGAACTTTTATCTTTTAAACAGACAAGGGATGACAAAGGTGATTGAAAGGATTTAAAGCAACATTAAAAATAACTGACAGAGTCAGGAATTCGTGTCCCACTGAAAATTAATGGCAACTACTGTAGGACTTTGGTACTTGGGGAAAAAATGGTCAGGCAACCTGGATCTTGGGTAGGGCACAAGCATTTGCAGTCACAGAAGACCGTTTCTATTGCAAGAAATGAAAAAAGTTCCACAAGAGGTTTCTGTTAATAGCTGGCTGCTTTTTGCAGGCACTGGTGTGACAGTAGAGAGCACTGTGAGGCAGAAAGATGGAAAAGCAGTGCATGCAGGTCTGCTCAGAGAGATCATTCCCGGGATGGTCAACTCAACAGAAGAAAAAGGGTCCAGAGACCAAAGGGCTACTTCTAGTATTGCACACTTGCCCAGACTGATCTCTTTGCCTCTTTTTCCCACTCTCAGGCAGAAGGCAAAAGATCTGAAGAATTTCTCTTAAGAAATATCAATACTCACGTGACAGCTGGATCTTAGGTCATCACAAGCCTATGTCCAGCAGCACCAAAATCTCCTCCTAATGCTATTGTGCGAGTTGCAGCTCTGAGGCAGGGCTTCCTGCAGAACAAACACCCAGGCAGAGGATGTTGTGTACCAGCTGCTCAGGTGTGATCCCTGAGCTCTTCTGCCCTATTGCCATGCCATGCCCCTCACAGGTGAGACAAGGTACTGGAGTGGAAGAGTGTGGCTCTGACACCAGGGAACCCAGCTTTGATCTTTGACAAACCTGGCTGTGACTTACAGAGAAAGTTTTAGGCTTTCTTCAGCAGGAAGTCATGGAGCTTTTTAGAGAAGTAGAGAAGGTTGGAGGGTGCACCTCTGCCTCTTTTTAACAAGCTGTGCTCATGTCACCAGAACTGAGCCATGCTGAGTACCAGGTCGTTCTCTCAGCAAAGAAAGGCATTTCATAAGATAGATGGGTACTGAAAATGTTGGCACTGGAGAAAACCAAAACAAGAAGTAGGAGAAGATGTTTTTCTGGTGGTGCACATGCAAGAGAAAAGGACCTTGTCAGGATGCCACCTCTCCCATTGCCCACTGTTGTGCCAGTGCTAAATCACTTGTGCACAGCACGACAGGAAACTCCCCACCCACATGCAGCAGTAAGCATAGCATCGGCCTCGACAAGGGAACAACATCAAAGATGAGGTTTGTTTATTATAGTCAACATGCAGGCATCATGTTATCTTAGTCATACCAAGACTAGGTAACTAAACTGCCAGGTTTAATGTTTCAGGTCACATCAGGGAATAGTTTTACCAGCAGATGTAAAGATCGTCATTTGGAGTGGGTAGCACTCAAGGTCAGAGTCAGCAAATCCTCCTCTAAAAATAGACTCTAGCTGCAAAGTTCGTAAGGTTTCTTTTGTCGTTCTGCTGCACTTCACAGGACGCAGTTACCTACAGCGCCCACCTAAGCTTACAGGTAAGGCTAAGCAATATACATTTTTCTGCTGTACTTCTGCTCCTTTTCCCTTCCTTTTGTGACCTGGTTTAGTGAAGCAGGGAGAGGACTGAGAACTGGAAAACTTGCCGAGGTAACTATTAATTTCATTAGCTTGTTGCAGAGAAAGAAAAAATTAATTATTACAGACTCAAAAAGGTTTTGAAAGTATAATATATAATAAACATTTAGAAAACCAAATTCGTTATGCTACAGAAATCACTATATAAATTAGGAAATTAGATGCCAAAGGTGTAATTATCTTGGAGATAATTTCAATGCAGAAGTTAGGGAATGAAAATGCAATTTTTAAAGACTTGTAACATCTGTCCCAGAACATTTTGCCTATTCTTCAATAATTGCTCCACCCTCCAGTCAAATCTAGCTTTTCCAATTGAATTAAAATTCTCTCAGATGATGCTGTTTTAAGTTTCTTTGGACACTCTAATAATATTTAATAAAATCTCAGCTTAATCTGTTTTTCATTAACCAGTCCAGTCAACAATAAAGACTGAGGGCAAAAATAAGTTTTTAAAAAGTCATATGTGGCTTAGAAATTCGTTGAAATAACTGGTTAGTTTTGAATATTCACAGCAGGAGGGTCTGGGAAATAATTGCACAGAGGCTACAATTTTTCTGGTTTTAGGCTGTTTAAAGATGACTGAAATAGATGAACTATTTTATAGTCCATGTATGCTTTAAGCATAAGAATGCAGGGCTAAAATAAAGGAACTGAAGTAAGTGAATTTTGGTGAAGACTTGTACAGGAATAGGGAACACAGGATTGTACTTTTTGCTTAAGTATACTGCAAAACTTCTCCATCTCAAGAATTATTTGTAAAAAATAACCTTTTGGCCTAGTGTTAGGGGAAAAAACCCAACAAAACAAGATACAACCCCACCCAAGGAGCCTTTGCAGCACCACAGCTCATTGCAGTACCCTGGGGTGCAACAAATGTGAGGTTACAAGGGAAACACACAGCTCTTCATGGCTGCTGCCAGCCTTCCGAGTCTGAGCACAACAGCATGGGGATGGCATATCAGGGAGCACCATTTTCAATTAATTTCATTAAGTTATCTGACAGAGCAAGCTTTTGTCACTGCAGCTGACCAGCTCTCAGCTCAACTGATGTATTTTGAGTTACAAAAAGCTTGGAAACCAAAGCACTGTTTACCCTCCTCCCAAGTGCAAACACTGTGCTCCAGACATTTGCATTTGCTTCTGCAAGAACATTCCAGTTTATAAAACAGCCCTCTGCTTAGTCATACTCAAAAAGGGCAAGCACTTTTTCACCCTGAAGGGAGGCATGTGTCTGGCATGTGGGCTGGAAATGGAAGAAGAGAACATTTCTTAAAAATTCAAGATCTTGCTGAGTAGATCCTCCCTCACTATTTCTGAAGACTCAGTCATTAGATCTGATTTTTGTCTGCCTCCAGCACTGAGCAATTGCTTACTTGAAGACTGGTTACTAAATGAGATTCAAGTCTTCTGCACGTTTTTTGGAAGTGTAGAACTGGTATTCTCCATCCTTATCTTCTGGTGGGGCCTTTTCTCTTGTTACAAACATTGTTTCTCCATGAAGTTCTTATCTAAGGTGGTTATTAAACTGAAAGACGGAAGTAAATAAAAATAAAACCGTTAGTTTTGCAATCATTTGTAAGGCAAGAAGGTCTCAGTTTTTACTCCCTGGAAGACAGAAGTCCAACAACTTCAATACTATTGAATTCTGCCTGATAAATAAAAAAATTCAACTAAGTTTCCCTCTGTCCAAGATCAGAAAAGAAAATGGGAGTAATTTCTTAGTAACAAGCTTTTCATGCACAAAAATGATTTCTTAATCAAAATGCAGAGGATTTTGTTTCTCTTTTTTGTTCTTCTGCTGTATTTAGTGTTCATGGCAGTATATTAACTACTTTAGTCCCCAGTTTTGAGGGTCAAACCACCAATTAATTTCAAGGACACTGTGTTTATCTCCTACTGCACTAAAGTGGGTATAAGTTCCAGTACATATGTCATTACTTTTGTAGACTCCTCATGAAAGGCTCAGTGCTGATTGGTTGTTTTCTTTCCTTCCCTTGGCATCTTGGTAAAAACTTCTGATGACATCACAGTTCCACTCCTTTTTCAGGAGCCAACAACAGGTAGGAAGCAAAATCTGAAAGCATCAGAACAGGAATAAGATTAAAATCTGCCTCCACATTTACAAACAGGTTGTATATTTAGGTGTTTGCAAAATGCTAAAAACTTTCACTTCCCAACTAAACCAGGTAAATTTGTGATTGCCTGGTATTTTCAGGGAGAAGTAGCTTTTAGACAACTCTGAGTACAAAACTATGTCTTGTACACATGTGCACACCAAATTAAATATAATAAAGCCAGCATCAGAAGCACCACTAGCACAAGTGATCGTTGTCATAGGAGCTGGGAGAACTTCCAAGAGCAGGACACATGGGTGGCAAAGAATTTAAACTATTCTGCTGTATAAATATGAACTGAAGTGGGCATTAAGGCAAACTGTTCTGTCTTCCTGTGTCCAAGATGACAGAACAGCTAATACTTCTAAAGGAAAGAGTAAGGAAAATTGTCTTCTCTCAATTTTCCTTCCCACTTTTTACTTGTTTAGCCTCCCTCATTGCATATTTATACCAATGCCACTGGCCTCTGACTTAATGAAGATCTGAAGCTTCCAGCACACAAATACAGCTACAAGTTGGCAGCCAGAGTACATATGATGGGGACAACAGCAGTGATGGAGGAACCCCCTGTGCCAGGGAGGGGTGCAGAAAAGGAAAGACTATATACACCCTTGCACAGGACAAAGGCAAATGCAGTTCTTGTCTGTGCATGTCTGATTTTTTTTCTTTTTAAGTCTCTACAGCTGACTTGAATCTTAACTCCCAGGCATAAATCTTGCCAAATTGTTTGGCATCTTTATACACAGCACTAGGGCTTGCAAAGCACATTGAGCCAAAAATATTAAGAAACATAGTATTTTGTTATGTAGCTAATGACTTATAGCTTTCAGTCTCAGAGTACTCAGAAACTTCCACTACATGTGGAAAACCAGCACTAGAAATGCACACAGCACCACCGAGGCTCTGATGTTCACCTCTAGATAAAAAACTCCGTTTTCCTCTGCCATCTGTGCGATTACCAAACTGTAGAGCTCACGACTGACATTTCCAAAAGCATTAATTTACCCCTACAAATTTTGTGGTGGGATTGGACATCCCTTCAAATGAACGGATTTGAAAATGGCCTACTACATTCTTTGACTTCATGGGGCCTTTTTGGAAATTTTATGTTCATTTGAGTAGTTCAAGGGACTCCAAACATGATACAGAAGGCAAATCTTTCACTGCCATATTAGTGCTCCAGCTAGACTGTTCATGCTCTGAATTAAACAGCAGATATACTGGTAGATTTTTCTTTTTTTTTTCCCTTGCACTTTCTTTCCTCCCTCCCTGCTTTGTTAAAAATAAAATATAAAAGCTAAAGAGCTGTATAAGAAATTCCATCTGGCAGCTGTAGAGTAGATAGTGAACATAAAGAAGAGATTCCTTTGCTGTGCCTAATGCATGCTGCTTATCCAAATTAGCCACACAATTACTTCTATCAATGCAAAACTAGTTTAATGTGTTTTTTTTCTAGTGCACAGCACTTGAGAATGACTTAAAATGCAGTGTAATTTGCCACAGTGTATGTCCTGAAGTGGCTCACTAATGAAAAGAGGATTAACTCTCCATTATTCTGAATTACCATTTTGTGAAATCACTAACAATATTTTCATTTATACATATAACCCAAGGGGGACAAATATTCCAGCCATCCAAGCGATTAACAAATAAAATTTATTAGATAACATGCACTTTGGTCTTATTTATGAAGAGAAGGATTAGGGTATAAAAATGCAGATGACTGGATTTTGATCATCCTTGTTCTGATAATTCCCTTAAGTCCATGACAGCAGAAGTGGGAGCAGTGGCAGTTTGGTGTTATGTGCACACGCTGGACTGAGCGGCAGAACCCGCTACTCTGTGGTCTAAGGTTGTGTGTCCCCAACGCAGGGCAGTGCCATGAAGTGACTGCCAGGCTGGCACAGCACTGGCACATCATTCAGCCTGCACTAACTCATCTATAGCCCACAAGAAGCACCACAAGGGGTGTGAGCTCCAACAGCCTGTGCAGAGGTAAGCGTGCAATCTGGCTGCCATCTGACTGCACTGGGTGAGCAGGAGATGCAAAAGATGTTCACCTCCTCTCTACACAAGTCTGCCAGAGAAATCTGAGCTTGCCCTGCCTGAGCTTGTGCTAAACATTCATCCCTTATACCCACAACAGCATTAAGAACAACCATTCCAAAAAAATTCAATCGACTTTTCACTTTTTATTCCAAGAGGGCTGGCCTAGGGAATAGTCTTCCTGGAGCTTTGTTTGGTGTATATAGAACAACTAATATGAGATGAGATTAGACGTTTTTGATTCCTGGGAAGATGCAAGCCCTTCTGTCCCCAACCAAATGCTTCTGGCAATTATTTCCAGAGTTGAAGTAGCAAACCAGCCCTTTTGTCCCCTTTTCCCTCCTCCTAGTTAAACTCTATTACTTCATACATAGTCTAGAGTGAAGTACGAAATACATGTTTTACTAGAGGAATTTCAACTGATGCTTTCCTGTGCTCTAATTCAATTTAAAAATCCCCACAGCAGATAACATTGGCAAGGCATAAAAGAACATAGTGTACTTGTAAGTTCAGGGAGCATGTGGCTTCCCAGGACAGACAGAAACAAGGATTTCTCAGCAGTGGTCGAGCTTTCAGAGTGTTAACCAAGCTTCAAACTGCGCTGGTGTTCCAGTACTACAAATGATCATTTGCAGATGTAATTTCCCTGTTCTGAGGTGTAACAAATCAATGCACTGTAGCCACCAGCTGTGATTACTGATTGCACTGCTTTCTCTTCTTCCCTTTCTTTCCTCCATCCCATCTTATGGAGCCATGAAGAAAAGTACTCAGTCCTTTAGCATTGAGGCAACAGGCTCTCAGTTAAGATAATTCCTTACTAGACAAGTAGCAGTTCTTATCAATTTCCAGATAACAGCCTAATCACTCCCAAAGTCAGACTGTCTTAGATTTGTATCTCTGACAGATAAACATTATCTATATTGCTGAGTCTGCATATAGAGTAAGCATAATTCTGGCATGGGAAGGAAAAAGGCTCTCCCAGGGCAGGAGTGGGGGGGGAAGAGATTGGACTTGGTACTGCACATAGGCATGCAAGACAAGCCCAAGGTAAATTTGTTACAAGCTGGAATTCTCAGAGCCCTTTAAAACTCTCAAGAGAGGACCACTTAGCTAAACATCATCATCATGTTTTAAGAAGCTTGGCTGAAAGATAGATCCCCTTGCCAGTGAATGCAAGCCAATTTTTGAACAAAGGTGTACACTTGCCAAACAAAAACTGACTCCACAATTCTTACACAGCTTTGGAGTAGGAAAACAGGAATCATTTGGCTTTTTCAAGCTTTGTAGAGAAACAGAACATGACAGGCACAAAAGAGCCCAAACTGAGCAAACAAACCCCATGGGTACATGGGATGTCAGTGAAAAATGGACATCCTGCTTTCAGGAGAGCTCTACAATAGCCAAAAGGCATTAGCCAGATTTTTAGAATTAAAAGGACACAAATGTTCAGCAGCCAACACAAAAAAAATTTGGGAGCAACTACAGAATTCATTGCCTGCAAGAAAGGTGGATTTTTGGCAGGCTCTACTGGCACACTTCATAAAACCAAGCCCAACTCCACATCTTGTTACAAGTCTCTTACAGAACCACAAGATTCAATTTCTCCCTTCAAGGGAATATGAGACGTGACCAACTGCTACCCTAAGACACCAGAGAGTCCAGCTGGAAAAATAAAAACAGAGCCCACAGAGGGATGCAGCAGACAGGGAATTTGCAACTGGTAACACTGGAAAAAGAAGAGTAGAAGGGAGTACAACAGTAAATGCAACAGCCACCTGAATAGACACATTTCATCTTCCTACGTTGCTGAAAGTCACAAAGGACAAGCCTTTAGGAGGGTCTTAGTTAATGATAAAAAACTCTTACAACTTAAATTTGCATTCAGTTCCCCTATGTGCTTTAGATCCCTAGGCTGTTAGACCTACCAAATTCTTACCAGTAGATTTTTCGGGAAACAAATTCCCAGCAGAGACTGAAATTCAATAATCACAAACCTTTGAGTTTTGTTTCCATTGCTGGTGAGCTCATCCAACAACATAATTCCTCACCTCATTCTGGGGAGGCAGAACCCTACAGAACAGGTTCATCTGTCTTGAGAAATGCTCAATCACACCTGGTCAGTGCTGCTCCCAGGATCCCACACCTGGAGCAGGAGTCACTTGCTTTGTGCTTCCTTGGGTTAATATTCTGTTTTGGTTGCATTCCAGTTTCTTGCACATCCTGAGAGCACTACTCCATGGACAAGATGTCATCAGGAAGCTGGAGTGCTGGGAAGAAAAATGCATATACAGCAGTCAAAGTAGATCCCGATGAGGACTATTGTACCCCAGGGGCATTTGAACTGGAGAGGCTCCTGTGGAAGGGGTGCCCGAAGTACACTCACGTCAATGAAGTCTGGCCCAACCTCTACATAGGAGATGAGTAAGTGCTCATGTACCCCCTGCGTAGCAGAGAAGTGTAGCTGGTACAGCACTTCTACACAAGGGATGACCAAGCTCTTCTAAATGGCTCACCAACAGAAACCACTGACAGATGTTAGAGTTCCACAGAGCACTCAGAGCCTGGCGGGGCCCTGACTGTTACTGCTGCTTTAGGAAAATGCAGAGTAAGTGCAGCCAGGTCTGCTGTTAGAGTGACAGCACTGGTTGTGGCACCAGTGTAGGCTGCAGTGGTGGAAGCTCGTCATGATCTATTTTTAAATGGTTCATTTCAAGGAGCAATTTGTTATTTGTCTCTGAGTGAAAGTCATTCCACAGTTGCAGAGCATGGATGTGTTGGCCATACCTTAGGTTGGTTTAGGCCAAAAATGTAATTCTTGAAAAGTGACGGAAGAGACAGCTCACCCTGCAGTGATATTTCTGCATTTCTAAGCCTATGCTTGTGTACATAGAGCACTCTGCATTTCCAAATTGCTCAAGAGATTAAAGCAAACAGAACTCTGAGGAAGGCAAAGCTGCAGAGATGTGTCTCACTGATCAGACCAAGTGTGATTTGGAAAAAACCCAAACCCACAAAACAGCCTTAGTTCTGCTGAGCATAGGACTAAACTAGAAACAGCCTATTCCAAGAAGCAGAGAAGACTGCTGCAGCAGGAGACATGCCATCAGAAAAACCCCCAGCCCAAGCCCTGAGCAGAGCAAGAGAGCTTTTCTTGCCCCTTTGGCATTATTGATCCAGTTCTCATTTTCCTCTACACCCTGCACTAACATGACATTTATTTTTACATGACCACTGAAAGACACAAGTAGGAGCCCCAGTGGCTCCGAAGTTCTCAATAATTTTTTAAAAGGTCAAAAATTCATCTGTTGCCAGCTTATAAAAGAGGAAAGATATACAGTTTGAGAATTACAGGATTCTTAGTATCATCCACCAATTACTTCTGTGGCGCCAGAGAAAACAGAAAGACACAAGAGTTCTGGTCTTGAACCAAGCCAGGGCTCCCACTTTTAGAGACAGGAGTGGGAGAGAGTGTGTGCATGTGTGGTGTGGGATAAAAAAATTTAAACCATGGGAACAGCCTGTCCAAGTGATTCAGGAACAAAAGAAAAGGGGGCTGAGTTTTTGTCTCCACATCCTGCTCTGCCCCTTTGAGTTAGTTACTTCTAACTCAAAGTTCACCATAAAGAACAGCCTCTTCTGGCATTTGTTTCCTACTTCCTTGTTTAGAATTATTCACCAGCAGAATTATTCTGAATGAGGCTGTTAGAATAATTTTTCCTCTAATCTCTGTGATGAAGCTATAGCTGTGCTCGCTGAGGAAAGGGATGTAACCAGGCAAGTCTCTCAGCCCAGGACAGCAGTCACTGACTTTCCTGTAACCTTCCTGTAGCAGCGGCTTCTTATACCTTGTAATTTAGTAAAAGCTAGGAGGTGTGACTCTGAATACACCACACACCTGGCACTTCATACAATCTAACCAGAGGAACAGAAATACAAGCTTCTTGAGAGGTACATAGAGCTGCAACCTGCTGGGGAGTGTATTTCTGTGGGGGACTGGTCTTAAGTCAGGAGGAAAACCAGTGGTGCTTCACGAGAAAACAAGTGCCCCACCATGACAAGAAAAAATAATGAGAAAACCAATGGAGAAGGAAAATTAAGTGAAGAGCAGATTGGGGGGGAGCAGAAATAAAACATCACCAGAAAATGGGACTCCCCAAAAGAGAACAACTATTGTCAGCCAGGCAGGGGCAAACTTGACATGGCAGAAAATCTGAGAGGAGAACTGGTCTGCAGGCAAGATGCATGCTTTCATGCATGCACCCTAACTAAAATTTGCTTTGAAATAGGCAAAGTCCACAGACCTTTATATCTTTCCTAGAGCCAGCTCCATATCTTACTCCTGACCAACAGCTTACCCCCTCAGTGTGGCAGGGTTTTCTGCTGTTTTAAGATCTTGCTTTAGAACTGGTGGCCAAAGAGATGCCACAAGCCATGAACAGATGTTGGGTGCATTTGCATCTTTAGCCATGCTAAATTAAGGTTGATCTTGAAAGAATTTGGTGGAACTCATCAACAAAAATCAAATGAATACACACATGCAGAGTTTATCTTCAGAGCCTCTGCACCTGTGCTTCATTCCTGTCTCCTGCATTTACAAGGTTAACAGGACTTGTGACTGCTTATGGAAATGCTAATTAATTACCCTGACTACCTAACCACATCTTCCTTCTAATGCAATACAGGCTATCAAGGAGCCCTGTGAGGCCTCTCCATCCTTTTGTTAGGAGGCTTCACTGCAGATGTTGCCCAGAGGCAACGAAATCTCTATGAGCCTGTCAGACCCAGAATAATCAAAGCCTCAAAATATAACATGCTGTGTTCAGCTCCAATTGAATTTTTCCCCCAGCAAGTTCCAAGGGCTTTTAAAGACCAGATACTGGAATTTGTATGACACAGCCCAGTGATAGGAATAAATCACTCTTGGCCAAGATTTTGATTCAGTTGCTACCAGGATTAGTGTTTGCATGTATCCTCCTCATATTTAGAAATCTTCTAAAGGGATAGCAAGCAGCCTTGTCTTTCTCCTTTGTTTCACTGGCCACCTGGTTGCTTGCACAGGCAGTTTTACTGGCAAATCCCAACCATGCTTGGTTCACTGGGATCACATGGAAAATCTCTGCCAGTTACTGATCTTGTAGTTTGTTCCTGCAGCTCTTAAGTGATGGCCTTATTACCTGAGATGATGTTTAGGCTTTCACATCTCTGAAGTTCAAAGAATATTTCAGCTGAAGACAAAGGCCTCCCAATTTGTTTTCCTCTTAAACATTCACTAGATCTTATTAGGATTTAAGGCCTGATCACAATTTCAGGTCTTGCCATGTTCTCAAACCATTCCCAGAAAAAGAAAAGAAATCTTCTGAAATGTAATTCTTTACAAATTCAGTATGAAAAATAATTTTTGGGTAAGCAGCTGAACTGAGCTTGCAATTCACAAAAGCTATGGTCTGTGCCTGTGCTGTGCCATGGCTCATGGGCTTCAGAACTAAAGCAGGTAAGGAAAACAAGAAACTCAAACCCACAATTTGGGGCACATAATAATTAAGATAAATAACTAAGCACTAAATATATGCATAACTAAAACTCATTCTCTCCTCTTACCTTTCTGCAGAGAAGCAATACAGTATGGCTTTTTCCAAGTGACTACGTAAAAAGACAATTTACACTAAGCTAGAAGAAAACAGATGGGACTCACTCAGGCTGGAAAACAGCTACCTCCCACTGTTTAGCACTACGAAATCCTAGCATCTACACCAGTATTAATCATATAAAAATACAAGCAAATGCAGATTTAGATTATAACAACACTCTTGAGGACATAGTTTTAACTTGGGTAGAATGAGAACCTACCAATTGTAACAGCAGTTTAACAATCCAGAAAATCAGATCTTTAACACTGAACAATAAACCTCAATGCTCCAATGTTTCCAAGACAAGTAACGCTTCTCCATAAAACATCTGTGTCTATCAGTGATTTCTAAAGATGAGTGACTGAAGGCAAGACCAGGAACTAACTGACCACACCATGTGTGCTTGGTGCCTTTGCTGTATAGAAAGCAGAAAGGTATTTCCTCTACCTAGGTTGTATCACTTAGAAAAACTACATCCACCATTTTGGGCTAGAGGAAAATGAACTACTAAATCTTTTCTATCCCATATTCTGATGATCCCGTTCAGTATTTTCAGTGGTACCTAAAAATTCTTTTAATTCACAGTGAACAGGAGGTACTCAGAGAAATGGAGCAACACCTCGGTAGGAAAAGGGGATACAATGCTACACACTCTCTCTAGACTCCCTCAGTGCTGGAGTTACCAAGGAAAATTGGGTCAGTATTATTGGAAATTCTCAACATCTCTCCTCAGGAGGGAGAACTGCCAGATTTTCTTAAGAAAGTGTCAATATTGCCTATATTCAGCAAGCTTCTTTCTGACACTGACCATCTGGTAAATTATCATCCTGCATTGAGCTTTCTTTTAGCGCTTAAGTAAATGGAAAAGTTCGAGAGAGACGATTCCTCTCCTAGTAACATGTTGCCTCAGATTTCCTGGTGGTTTGTCAATCTGGGTCACGTCAATCTGTGGCTTTAACAGTCTATACTGAAACATTTGCATTGCACAACCTTTGCATGAAGTTTAAGAGACTTGGCTCTACTTAAAGTTGATAAGCACACCAGCCATCTGGTTGAGCAGTAGCAGCTGTAAGGTGCTGACTTACCTGGGGAGGAAGTTGCTCTGCCCACACCCTCCTGAGGTGTTTTTGAGGATTACTTCCCTTCCTTTAGGTGTCCTCACAAGCCACCATATCTTCTCTTCGTTAGTTGCTTCTAATATACTTAATACTGCATGTGAAGGTGCAGGCTGCAGTGCCTGCAAGTTCTTTTCCCCTCTCTTCCAATTTCATTGGTTTGGGCAACTTTCTAACAAAAGCAGATGGGACTGAAGCTTGATATGACAGTATTTTTGAAAAGAGAGAGGAGACTTGGTACACTGGAGACAGCAACCTGAAAGAAAGCATTCTTTTTCATGTTATAACTACTTACATTGTTTCTTCCAGAAGAATTCAGAGTTTGCTGCAGCACTTGCTATTAATCCTATGAAACTTAGCCATGAAACTGACAGCAGGCAGAGTTAGTCTCAGACAAGCCCTCTGCTTGCCCTTGCACAACCCAAAAGAGGTAAATAGTCTTTTGGGAACTATCTGAAAATGGATGACACTTTTGTCTGGGTCAGTTTCCCCTTTTGGGGAGTCCGTTAGTATCAATATATCCATATGTGAAAGTGATTTTATCTCAATTTTTTCACCATTGAGGTGGGATTCCCACATCAAAGTACTCCCCCTTGCCTCAGAACTTTAAAAACATGTTTATGAGTCCATCTGCCCTACAGTGAATGCAGGGTCAGATTCAGCAAAGCACTGAGCTTTTGCTTAACACAGAGAAAAGGACTTCTGGGTATACTTAACTTTTAGCATAACTTTATGTGCTCTGAAGAGCTGATGAGCTTTTACATAATCAGCCCAGGTCATCTCTTACTAAACTGCATTACATGGAAATTTTCATTGTTATCTCCTAGTGCCACACTTCACCTTCCTTGCATAGGAAGGCATTCAAGGTGGACACTGGAGACCACAGCTGCACCATGTAAAAGGCAATCAAGTGCTAATACCACAGATGGTGGAGATCTACAAAATGAAGCCAATTGCAAGAGTGGCCAAGTGCTCACAGCTTCACCTACACTGGCATTTCTAGCAAAATCCTCTTTACAATGGCTACTTAAAATTCAACCATAATCACAAAAATGGAAGTATTAATCACCATTTAATAGGAAACAGCAGCACCCAAAGAGGGGAAAAGAAGAATGTTGTTAGCTTGACTATTAGACTCTGGTAGTGAGCCAACTGCAAGGGAAAAAAAACCCAATGCCTTTTCTAGTCAAAAGTGAATTAGGAATAGAGTTATAAATCCTCCAATAAGGTAATGATTCATATACTCCTGAACAATCCTATGCTATTAGTAACCTCAACTGGTCAGATATTTGCAGATGTTTATGCCTGATTTATTTCTCTCTTTCCTCTACAATACTGATACCTCAGGCATGGTAAAAACTGGAAGGAAGGCCAAGAGCATTCCCCCCTCCTTGGGGTGTAATCAGAAGCATCATGCATGATGAAACACAAACCCCACAGGCTCTGGTTACAGCGTACAGAGGGATGCTTTCACAACAGCATCGACACTGGCTCAGCTGAGGGTGGGAAGCAAACCCGTCCTTCTCACCAAGCCAGAGCTCACTGCCGCCTACGGGCAGTCCAGGCACACACCTCGAGGGCCACAGTAACATTTCCATTTACAGGCACACAGGTCCCCCCGTGAGGCCTTACCAGGCTGTTTTTTGCTCTGTTCAGTGGTAACCAAGCTGCTGCACACGCAGAGTGACCCCAAGTTTAACTGCCTACACTATGGCAGTGTCAGTCTCAGCACAGGCCATCTCTGCCTGGTAATGTTTATGATCAAAGTACCAAGTACTGGCTGACAGGAGGTGAAAAGCAAACAAACCTGAGCCAGTATGACAAGTGGTGGTCCAGCTGGGCTCTTGGCCTAAATTTTGGGAAAAGATTTTACAAGGAAAAAAAAGCGGAAAAATTTTCAGAGAACTGTAGTAAAATCTCTTATGAAAATATAATTATCAAGTGTAAGACTGGAGGGATAGAGAGAAAGACGAAAGAGCTAAAGTATTTTCTAATCTCCATATTAGGTTTGAAACCAAGCACTCTTGCTCTTGAAAAAGACAAAGTGTCACTTCAGCTTTCTTCAAAAGATGCAGATTCCAAAGCCCAAGGCAAGCACCTCTTGCAGTCCAGTAAACCCTATTTTCTATTACACAACAACTGTTTCTTCATATCTCCACACAACATTATAGATTAGAAACCTTAGGAAAAGCTTTCCATAGATGAAAGTATCCAGGATACTTGCTGTAAGAAAGGTGCCTGACATCTCTTTACAGACTGTGTGCACCAGCTTGGCCTGCAGATGCAAAAGCCACAGGACCTTTACTGACCCTGCTCGACTTAGGGCAAGTATTTTAGGTCTTGCTTCCACTAACAGGTTCTACAACACCTACACACAGTTTGAGTGATAGCTATTCCAGTGAAAATGTGGAGAACTGAACAGATTTGAGTGCTCAGCACTGAGCATTCATTCTCTTGAAGTTCTTCAGATTAGCAATGTCAGTAAAAAAAAATGTGCATCCGTATTATAAAGAAACAATTCCATTGGGTAAGGTTCCATGCAGTTCAAAGGTTATTGCCAAATCAGTTTGCATAACAAGCACAATTAAAAAGCAGATAACATTTTAAAGTCAGCCTAGCCCAAGCATTGAGGAAAACAGAGCATAAATTCCTTGCTAAACTTGTAATTTGCTGTTAAAAAAAAAAAAAAAAGTTATTTCACAGAAGATGATTTAGTTACATCTGAGCACTTATAATGAATTTTTACACCACCATTCAAGGTTGATACATTGCTGCTTCTGAGTCCATTTCCAGCCCAAGCCAGGAAACAAAAGGAGCAAACAGAGTAACAATGTGCATATTCCCAACCTCCAACAGATACAGGGCAAAACAGCAGCTAATGCATTGGCAGTGCAAAATGATAAAACTGATTAAATAAAAAGGATGATTAACTTCATCCTGGGCCTCAAATTCACAGAAAGCAGCTGCAGGCAAGACTGGGAGATGGAAGGGAAGTTCACAGGAGCTTGGCCAGGCTGAGCCAACCGATTATGCGAGTTACTGGAAGACAATATCCCTTCTTTCTGAATACCTGTTGGAAAACTGAGGCCACCCAACATTGCAAAATCAGGTCCCTAGGAGACAGAACAAGACTGTGTGACTGTGCAGAAAAATGCATTAGTTGCACCCACTGTGTCAAAAGGCAATCTCCAATCAAATCTCCAATCAAGGAAACAGGAAAATTTGACTTAATATAAAATTAAATGTCAAATGTTAATGACTGTAACCTTTTGTTTGACATTGTCCTTGCTCAGAACAACTTCATAATTTAATTCTAATGCTATTTATTAGCCTGAGCGGTGCTTGCAGAAGCCAAAGTGTGATAGTATCTAGAGATCATCCAAAACTTCGGTTTTCTACTGACCCTCCCTACTGTGAGTCCTACTTCCTACCCAGAATGCAGGTCTCTACTTGCAAGGGTTCTCCTTGTGCACGGGTCTCTGACCTGAAGTTCTCAGCCCTATGTGGTTTGTAGGATACACGTTTTGGGCCAAGTCTGATGAGTGAAAACCACATTTTCTCTATCCCAGCATCAGGGAGGCAAAACAAAGACAGACTTAATTTGAAAGCAGGAACTGTAGCTTACCTCAAGGACATCAAAATGAAGAGCAGTAGTTATTCACTGCACCCTTACACCTTAGCCAGGACATTTAACCTGTTTTATTTTAAGTACTCTCCATTCAGTACAGAACTGAAGTGTCTTTGCTGGCAAGTGTACATACACACCTACAGGGAATCCTTAGGCACAAACCTCCTACAAGGAGGGAGAAGAAGGAAAGTCTTCTTCTGTCAATCACTGCTACAGGAATACAAAGGGAAGGAGTAAGCATTATTTAACATGAGGTGAAGGAGGCAACTTAGAGCATTAGCAGAAGGATGCTGCTGCTTCTCTATCCTCCAGTCCACTGAACTTATTAGGTAGGCATCACCACACTAAGAGAAGCTTTTCTTTATTTTTTTAGATGATCATATAGCAGATGTGTGACAGTATTTCATGGCAAAAATAGCAGAACTGTCAAGACATTATCCTGCCCAGAAAGGAATTCCAGCAGGGCAGTATCTACTCAGAACAGCCAATGATCATGGGCTTAAATTAAGTAAGAACAAGCATAGGTAAAACCCTCAGTATCCACATCCCAGTTAAATGCTCTAATCATTAGGTTCTTGACTGCTCAGAGGGGGGTTTTGACTTAGAGGTTGGAAAGGCAGTCAACTTCAAGCTATTGTGGGCTGTCACCACTAGAATTATGAAACACAGCAAGTGGTCCACCACAATGTCCTGTGTGACAGCAGCTACATTTACACACAAGTGTTCAGGAAACATTCATGGAGAGAGGTACTTTTGTTTGGAAAAAGCTTTCTTATATCATGCAGTAGTTATGTGAAAATATGCCTTTTTTTTTTTTTTTTTAAAGCTTTGTAGTTTTCCTAGGCACTAATGAAACTTGACAGCTTGTTCAGAACAAAACTTTCCCAAATGAAAAGCCTTCTGTAATGGAAAGAAAAGAAGTTTTCACATGCATGGCCATGAACTCTACATTTTATTTAGGAATTTCATCCTAAAGCAAGCACCTACAGTGGGTATTGAACATACAAATCTAAGCTTTCCTCTCCTCTCTGACCTCTCTTATCCAAGGGAAGAGAGAACAGGAACAAGTAAGAATCTTTGGCTAAATGCATGGCTTCTAGCTTTCCTTATTGAGTACTTTTTGCTTTAGACCTCTAGTTTGACCAAACAAGACAGTAAAATGGAATTGTCATAAGAAGTTATATTCACACAAGGGTGGGATTTTAATTTTTTTTTTTTAATAGAAATGGAGAAAAACTCAGTAACTTCTTTTGGGGAGGAAGACCTTTTTGAATCCTAGGCAATTTTACTACGTACGTATTACTGACTCTTTTATTACGTCTGAAATATCGTTTGATGGGACAGAAGAGTAAAACAGCAATCATGGGTCCTATTTCAAGTTCTGCCTCTGATTTCCTTTTCTGGCTTTAGATAATACCTTCTTTCTGTATCTCAAGTTTCTTCTTATACAAGATGGATTGAAGTCAGTATTACCTATGTGCAAAGGTAACAGGAAAATAAATTCCTATTAAACATGCTCTAAGGACCTGGGGAGATAATTAGGAACTCCAAAAAGAATGACAACTTCAAAATGAATGACAGTATCTTAAGATCCTTAAAATGGTAAACGATGCATGGTTAAAGCATTATCAGTTTCACTAACATTTAGAACATACCAAATCAGAGGTTTTCTTAAATTTTTTTCTAGTCTTGAAGAAGCTTCTTGACTTACATGACAAGGTCTTGTTTCACCAGAAAAACTGCGCTGGATCGCTACAGCCTGGAGAAGGCGGGATTCACCCACATCCTCAACGCGGCCCACGGGCAGCGCAACGTCGACACCGGAGCAGAATACTACAGCAGCATGAGTGTGGAGTACCATGGGGTGGAAGCAGATGATCTCCCCACTTTCAACCTCAGCCAGTTCTTTTATTCGGCTTCCAAGTTCATTGATAATGCACTTCAGGATGAAAGAAGTAAGGAGGGTGCTGAAAACGGTTCAAACCAGTATAATATTTACCATATCTAATTAAAAGCATCATTCCGTGGCATTTAACCTTGTGGGAATGAAACAAGTCCAATGTAGTTTAACAGAGACTATAAAACTAGTAGTAGGGAACCAGTTTAAGAGAAAGCAATGATGTAATTAATACCCTTCTCACTGATAGCCTTCCAAGAGCCCCTTACCAAGCACTTTTGTCAAAGTTCTCATCACAGCCTGTATCAAGAAGTTCTGAAAGAGATTTTTGTTATTGTTTTGACTCCTTCAAAAGCACATCAGAGACAACTGGAAATTGCATTGGTGCCATAAGTATGCTATCTTTTCCACCTTTTCCTAATTAGTCCCTATCACGACAGGTTTAATGAATATTAGTTGCATAGTGGTGGGAGTAGAACACAAGTGGTCTCAGACATTCCACACCATCATTCCACAGCTTCATGCTCTGCAGCATTAGATTCTCTCTTATAAATATAGAAACCACCCTTCCTACCTGACCAGCAGATCTACCCCACCTTCAGCATTTCTCTCTCTGCCATGTTCCAAGCAGCAGGAAACTGATACCTCTCTGAGAGCAGTAATCTAGAAACATTTCATTAAAGTGTTTGTAATTTCTCAGCTTGATTACTACAATTCATTATTTGCTGATCTCCAGCAGTGTTCTATCAGAAAGCTTTACACGGATGTGAAGTGCTACAGCCTAGGCCTCACACTGACTTTCAATATTACTCCTACTCCTTCCCCCTACATACTTTAAAAAAATTCTCAGCAGGATATTTTACCAGAAACCAGTTGAGAAATTTACAACTTTCCTGCTGACCTATACAGACCTTAATATCAGAGGGTCAGATATCAAGTTTCTAGCCTTGTGTCAGCTTCTGTTCTTGGCTGTCTAGCTCAGCTGCAGGCAGTTACTACCTGAATTGCTTCCAATAGCCAGCCAGATCTTTACAATTTTAGCCTTTCAGCAAGTACAGTCCACGCAACAGTCCCTTCCCTTGCTCAGAAGAAAACCTTGAAAGCAGATCAGTTTTAAAACTCAAAGTCCTAATAACAGGAGAAACTGCTTCAGGAGCTTACTTGCTTATGAAGAAAGATACCCAGCATTTCAAAAAGGTGTCTGAAGCACTGCCTTTGGAAAGGAGAGGATAACTAACACACACCCGTGTCTAGCCACGGCTGGAGGCCAGAGGTCAGTGTCAGACTGGAGTAGCTGGAATAAGAAATGCAGACTTCCTCATTCCCACCACCCTCCTATTCCCCTAAGACTTCAGTCTGCTGTACTGAGGTAAAGAAACAAGCACAAGGGAAGCAGCAAGGGCAAGAAAAAAGCCTTGCTTCCCAATAAATATTGTAGGAGGAAAGGGTGAGATGGGGGGATATTAACCTTTTTGTTTCAAAACCACATCAAAGTCCACAAAGTCCTGAGACAGTAGCAAGCACCAGCCCAGCACTCAAACACAAAACCAAACTGAAGAGTGACTGGGTGAACAAACAAAACAAACAACCAAGCAAACAAAAAAATCTGCACTCAAGTCGATGCTACAAATTGCAGTGATTTCTGTAGCTGCAGTAATTTCTGCCACATTCATATGGCTTTTAAACAAGTTAGCTAGGATCTTTTCTGATGAGGACTGATGAAATAAAGAACTGCTGTAATACTCATGAAAAAAAAGAGCAAGCTCTTAACTTGCTCTTGAGGGAAAAGTAAAATGTATGTATGTACACCTTTTATCCCAGCCACAGATATGCATAGAGACACTGTGCACAGCCCAGGAAGACACTGAGGTTTAAAGCATGACAGTAACTTTCCAATACATATTTACAGTACTGAGTGACTCCAGAAGCTAGACTAAAGTGTGGACTGATGCCTCCTATGGAAGAAAAGACTAGAGGTACCTAGTGCCCTCCTCCAACAACATAAAGTATTATTTAGGAATGCACATTTTGTGCAGAAAGGTATTCTACATTTCAAGTGCCAAATAAACAGGCTATTTAGCGTGCACCTTCCTGACTGACAAAGAACATCCAAATTCCTAAACAGGATTTTGTATGAAGTAACCAAGCACTTATTCCTACTGGTAATGACATGGTACTTCAGAGTGTGGTGCAAAATACTTCTGATCAGTAACACCTTTGAATTGCTTTGCTACTTTGTATTAGAACTGAGCAAATGCAGATAGGGAAATGGGGGAAAGGAGAAAGTTTCAGCCTGTGTGACCAGAATGTATGTGTTAATGAATTTACCCTGGCTGTATCTGGGGTACAACCTTCAGCCAAATGATCCAATTCATTGAATAGATGTCTTCATGTAATGATTTTTGCTGGGAAGATGCTCAATAGTCAATGCTGTTGAAACAAGTTGTCATTCTAATGAAGAAGGTCCTCTCTGAAACAGACCAGAAAGCTTGGCTATTTGGATACTGTCAAAACAGTCCTAATTCTACTTTACAAACATGCAAAATCATCATGATGGTGAAGAAACTCTCTGATCAGAACAGTATTTGCAGAGTTTAAGCATGGGCTGATAGACATAAGAACAGTTGTAAGAGTAAGATTTAGAGGCAAACTCTAATGGGTCACAATTATGCATGCTGTCATTCAGCTGTGCATAAAGCTTCCCAAAACATGCAATTCAGACCACTGAACAGCTTAAATTTTTTAACAGTGAGGCCTGGATAGCATGAAAGGAGGACATTATTTTAAGAAGTTTTTAAGTTTCCTAGTAAGCTACAGATTTAATACTCGTTTCCTTGGAATTTTAGTTCCTAAGAATGTAGAACAGAGGAGAATGGCATTTTCACTTCACATTAGAATGTCAGAGGAAAATACACTTAAGACAGATTTTAAAAGAAACAAAGTGGGAAGAAACATATGAGAAAGACAGGAAGACTTGAGGCTTTTGACCAGAGACACCTCAACATTCATGGCTCCAACTGACTCTGGAAAAGGAATGCTGCACCTAGACAAATTTTCAAGAAACACAAACCCAAGCCAAGTGAATGAAGTATTTCAGAGATCTGTCACCACTCAGCAGGCCTCTGTCTCTGTGCACTGGTACTGCATATTCTGGTGCACTTTAAGATGTAAGTGGTCAGAATCCAAGACTGCAAGAGCAGACTCCCTTTTGGGGAATGACAGTTCAGAGTGGTCCTTATATTGGGAGTGGAAGAGACTACAAAATAGTACAGAAGGGACATGGCTCTGCAGAAGAGTGTCAGTGTTCTGCTCTAACAGGCTCTTCACACAGAGCAAAGGACAGGCTTCCTTTTCTGCAAGCCAGCAGACATTTCAGAAGATTCTACAGCCATTTTTTGCCTTTGCTAACACAATACCAAACTGTTACTTTCTCCTAGATCTCCTGCATTTGCCACCCACACAAAGCAAAACATTCCTTGTCCCATCGTGTATTTTATCACCTCAACAGCAACAGATTTACAAGGTGGGAAGCTCTAAAGAGAAGCACTGAAGGGCTAAACAAATGAGTGTTTCCATCCACTTCAAATATTTGCGGTAATAATAGAATGGATTATCATTTTCCAGGAGAGGAAGAGGCACTTTTAGTTATCAGAAGGACTGGAATTTTGCCAAGATGCCTCAAAGACTATCTGCTGGGATTAGGATGCAGACTGTAACCATTAATCCTTTAGTGTTGGCAGTTCCTGATGCATCCATTACACAGCAGTGCAACTTGTGCCAAGGCCTCCTCTTGTGCCTGGAAGCAGAGGAGTTAATCGGCAGGAGTCATGGCTTTGCACCCAGCACTTCTCACTAGGCATAGCTGACAGAGATAAACTATTATTGGCCCTGATAGCATGGTTTTTATTTTTTTCTCCTGTGGCAATTCTGCTTAGCAGGGTGTTACAGAGTGTTGCTCCAAATCTACTTCCTTCAGCAGTTTAACCTTTTGCGAGACCCTCTCAAGGGCTTTGAATCATTTTTGGAAATCTTCTGAAGTGTTTCAAAACCTGTCAATCAGACCTGAACCCACTTACTGTTCTCTTCCTCCACCTCCCCCAATGCTGCTAACACGGAAGGCTCCACTTTGCCTTACAACCTTGTTACTATCCAAGGCCAAGGACTTTCTGCCCCTGGAAGCCCCAAGTTAAGCCAGGCAGTGGCACAGAGTTAAACTGTGGCATGTTTATTCAGAGGCAAAAACCCTTGGTAAAGACTGTGCACTCAGAGGACACGAGACAGGCTCCTACTGCAAGGAGATGATAGTATTTGAACACTGAGATGGTGGTGGTGGTGGTGAAACATCACTTGCATTTGACACAACACTGTGCTAGCCAGAAATTTCTACAAAAGCTTTTCTATAGTGTAAGAGGTGGTTTCTTTTCACTCCCTGGTTATACGCATATGGCCTTATTCTCTGCCCTCAAAAATGGGCATGAAGTGATGCAATCACTTTGGTTACTTTTTGTGTCTAGTTAGTAAAACTGAGAAAGGCACCTCCCCCATGTGTTCCATTTATTGCCATGGAAGGACGGTCTGAGCACACACTAAACCCTCCCACAACCCTCGTGCTTTGGTCATTATTCTCAAACACAGAATTACATACACACGGTTTGTGAGGCATGTAAGACAAGGCTGCAGCAGGGCTCATTGTGATACTTAATGCAGCCCCCAGGCCTTCTCTGCAAGCTTTGTTCACAAAGCAAAAGATATTTGGTGTAGGATTAAATGGATCACCCCTACTGTAGATGGTGTTCAGGTGTAAGATTTACAGCCTCAGTTTTCCCTCACGTAAAAAGAGAGTCTTACTGAATGCTGGTAAGGGTAGTCAGGCATCAAACAGAGCAGGGGCATTACAGACACCCTCAGTGGCAAAAGGAAAGGCTCACCCAGTGCCAGCTCTGACAAAGGTGTCCCTCTGTTCCCACAGGCAAGGTGCTGGTTCACTGCGCTATGGGCCGCAGCCGCTCAGCCACGCTGGTCTTGGCTTACCTGATGATCTACAAGAACATGACAGTGGTGGATGCCATCGAGCAAGTGTCAAGGCACCGCTGCATCTTGCCAAACCGGGGCTTCCTGAAGCAGCTGAGAGAGCTGGACATAGCGCTGGCACTGCAGAGGAGGAACAGCAAGAACAGCCTAGCACCTGCTGAGCAGCAGAACAGCACCACCATCTAGCATTGTCCTGGCACAGCTGTGCTACTGGAAAAGAAACTCCATAAAAGGAGGGGGGGAGAAACGTGTAGTTAATTACACAGTCACAAGCATCATTTGTTATTTGCTGGAAAAAAAATCCCAAAGTCATTTCAAATACAATGTCAAGATGAGAAAGAAGGGAAACCAGCTTTAAAACTCATCATCTTAAAAAGTTCCAGCCTTAGCAGAATTCTTTGTTACATCAACAAGTAAGTTTTTCTCTCTGCAAAAAAACCCCAAACATTTACAACGCAAAAGCAAGCACAACTCTTCTAGCTGAGAACCCCCAAAATCCTGATGCCAACTCAAGTCCACAGCCCTCAAGGGAGTGCAGATAGACACTCCTGAAGAAATCTCGCAGGAAAAACACTGAATTGTTTAGTCCAGAGTCCTAAAGGATTTCACAGGAGTTTGCCTTTTTCTGCTGTTTCCTGGTAATTCTCTTTCTTTTTTTCAGTGATAATCCAGGGCAGCACAGCAGTTAGAGCTGCTACATGAAGCTCAACTACACCACGAGAACTAGAAACAAAGCAACACCCTTGAGGTGGTCAGATGCATGAGCAGCTACAATGGACAACAATTCAAGGACATACATACACATGACATTTTAGGACTTTCAGTTTTAAATTGCTTAACTTGTCCTAAATCCTTCAACTGCCTGAATCATGTCCTTTACCTTGTTACAATGAAGTTCAATGCTGAACTTGTAAAGCCCCAACAGCCCCGTAACTAAGAACGGATTATAGCCAGTTCTAATGAGATTTTATAAAAGGCAAGAGACACCAATGAAGCCTCGCAGTGACCTTAACAGCAGAAGAAAGTTGCTGCAGTGCTTCCAGACATCATTCAGATCTACCATTACCAAATGCTTCCTCCTACCCATCTCAGCTTTAGCCATCTTAACAGGGCATTGTGCTCCCACATAGTTACATTTGTTAATAATTGCATCTGTTGACAGAAGTGCTGCTAATACACTAATGGGGACACCAGACTGATTTTCTGCCTTAACTTATTCCATTTACCCTGTTTGATATAAATTATCACCAACTGTATTTTGAAACAATGAGAGTTTTGCTAGCATTTGATATTCTTAAAATGCACTTCAGAGGAGGATCACAATGAAGTCACATTTACCTTTGCTGCATCTGCAAAAGGTGAGGTCCTCACCCTCCCCATCAGAATTTTACCTAATTGAATGTATTGGATAGGAGGCGTTTGCTCAGTGCTGAGAGGAATGACCTGGCCAGCAAGCACGCAGGAGAGTTCTCTTGATCTTGACCAGCTGACAAAAGACTTTGCAACTTTGGTACATGACTAAACTACTGCTAAAAACCAAATCAGATATCACAATGTGAACAATATTCATGCTAGAGATACACAAACTCTGGGACTTTGCACAAATTAAGTATCCCTATACCTGTATTAGGAGGAGAAAAACCCACTGGAAAAAAACCCCCAGAAACAACAGGGAACTCAAAGGAAGTAATTTGACATTTCAAAAATAGATAAGCATTCACAATGTGGGTTTAGAGTAGAAATATTTTTGGATGGGGTCCCTCAGCTCTTTCTGCCTACCTCCATAGACCTTCAAAGGCACCTTTTCACACCACCTTATTGTGTGCTGCTGTTTAATTCACAGAGACACAGAACAGCTCAACCTGCCTTGCATGGCCCTGCTTTCCTTTAAGCTGGCAGAGAAAGCTGAATGTTTCTTAGCATTTGCTTTACAGACAGTAATCCTGTACCAAATGATAAACTAGAAGATAAAATAGCAAATATCTGTGAGGATTTCTTTGTCAAGCTACAGGTTGTCTTCTTTTGTGTATCTTGCATGAGAGCTTGATGGCTGCTGTAACTGAAAGAGGATCTGCCATTGGTTTACATGCATAACTGATCACCCTCAGCACTACAGAAAATTGACAAGGCCATTCTTTCTATTTATCATGCTGATATACATGGAGTTTGTTTCCATCACCCACTCTGCCACATGGACAAATTAAACAGCTTATAAAACTGATAGACAGAGTGATCTAACCTTTAGCAGTTGTTTGTTTCTGCATAAGCAGAGATTCTTACAATGTTAGTAAAAAATTGGTTGCATTTTGCCCACTGCTAGGGGATCAGGCAAGCCTGAGTGCAACAACACTTACCTCTCCTGTCTTTGCTAAAGGGCTGAGTGCAGCTTCCAGATGAAGCATGTCCTGCTCCCAAGACAAGTATCTTTCCTAGAACTGGGTCTTGCCTGAAGGACTCTGCTGGCACAGCTGTGCCAATTAAGCAGTTCTGAAGTAACATTTCATTTACTTCCCAGCTTTTTTATGGTTTGTTTGCCTACTGTTCTCCCAGAATTAACGAGAATCGGAAAAGCAGAAGTTCTGGAACACATCACTTCCACAAAGTGAGGCAACTCTCACAAGCCACTAACCAGCTGAGTCACAAGTGTCAGCAGCACCAACTCCAAGCCAGGTCTGCAGGAAACACACACTGACCAAGGCAAGCTGATTTCCTTCTTGCCAACCACCAGTGGCACGGAGCATTCTGTAACAGTGCATGGCCAAGGAAGCCTCCTACCTTTGACAAGAATCATCTACTGCAATTCTGTGAATTTTTTGAAGATAGTAAAAGCAAGAACTCGTTCCCCTCTGGGATGGTGTTAGAGCACACAGTCAAAACTGACACACAAGTCAGAGAACAGGCACATCTGTCAAGGAGAAGACAACCTTCCTATTTATCAGAAATGTTACTGCCGTAATACAATTCACAGCTAAACACTTGTTATGGGAAAAGATGGAGGATAGTCCCTTGTACTCCTGAAAGGAATTAAATTCTGAAATAAAATTATATTGGAAACTTGCACACTACACGTCATTTCCCAACCAACTCTTAACCCATATATTGTAAAAACAGAATTTAGCAATATGCTGGAGTCAGAATGCTCCGTTGCAGGTTAGTAAATATTTGAAATGGTAAGATGGTTTGATCTGCCTGTATGTTACAGACTTCAAAACTTGAAAATGAACAGCAGCAGATAAAGACCCAGGTGCCTTTTTCACTCACTGCAGAAACACACAAATGTAAAATCACAAAACATAATGCTACTTTGAGATGCAACTATTTAACCCATATATGGTGGTACCTAAACACACCTGAAGGCTGCACATAGCTGTGTCGAGTTCCACTCTCTTTTCCCTAAGCATAGAAAAGGTGAGTTACTTTGTGAAGATGAAAACAAAGTTTACGTGTCACGAATACTCTCTGCCTTCAATCAACAAATTTGACAATGTAAGGGCATGAACCAAGATCTTTGTTGTATTCTGCTCTCCTTATCAGGTGTTCCAAACTCCTAAAACATAAGTTACTCCAGATTACCATTTGACCAGCAATTTTAGCTCTCATTCAGATCCATTATTTTAGACTGCTGCTCCATTGTATTAAAACTGAACAGGTCATGCACATCAATCTGTAGTACCAGTTTCTTGATTCAGCATCACCACACAGTAACCGTTTTATTTAAAGAAACAGATTTGACTTCCAGATTTGTGAAATATTATCTTTAAAGCTGTTTTATATACTAGAATGGAGACAGAGTTTTCAGTCAAGATGGCCACTCCTTACACTTTAGCAACCTTACTGCAGCGACAGTGGCACCATCCACATTAGAAGCATTCTGAAAAATTACTACAAGGACTTTTCCTGGTGTGGGTTCACACATCCCACATTTGAATTTGTCTACTCACGAGATCCACATATAGACAGCCTTCTTGTCTTTAACAGACCTTCTATTGCTAGATGAGAAGTGCTTGTCTCTGTGTATGTTTGTGTGTGCCCACATACATGCATATACACAGAACCCATAGATTCAACGCAGAATTTGTATCATCTTGTCACCCAGCAACAATGACAAAGGAAGAGATTACAATTCTATCATTAAAATACAGTTCAAACAGCATGTCTGTTACTGTCATATATCCTTTTATATATATTCACACTTTCAGTAGCAAAGAAGTTTCATACATTAAATATTGACAACCTTGTAAGGTATTAAATACATATTTATTCAATATTTTATTAAGATTATTAAAAAAAATAATCTTAGGTACTCTTTATTTTCACAAGGTGTATGCAATTATGATGAGTAAGCTACACTTAAGCTCTAAACAGCCTAATCCAAACCCCACCAACTTTAATGGGCTTTAGATCAAGCATGTGAGAGCACCGTAACAAACACTGTTTCAGGAGGTAATTCCCATGCAACATCAAACTATGACAAGACACAAGAGGCTAAAAATGGCTCATCATAATTTATTTTATGTTAAAATGTACAGCTTGGGGGGGGGGTGTAGTTTTTTTGCAGTTTTTATTTTTGTTGCTTGGGTGGGTCTTTTGTGGGTATTTTTTTAAGTGACTGACTAAAAAGATAACAGATAAATACAAGAGTGTCACTGGGTCCTATTTTTACATGTATCAAGCCTCTTCTGTTCGGCCCTTACAGTCACTCTGTACAGGTACAAAGGCTACAAAAAAGGAAGCAATATAAACAGACACAAATAACTTTTGCCTTTTTACATGCGATCTGTAAGCTTAGTTTGAGCTATTCACACGCTACTGCTCTATTTTTTTCCCTTAAAAAATAACTCCAATATTTTATAAAGATAGAAAAATCTACAGATGGAATGAAAATGTAAAGTTAGAGGCATTTCCATAAAATAGCAACTTTACACCAAATTCACTACTTTTTTTTTTAAATCCTGCCAAGTATTCGGACATATACGAAAATGTTTCAAAACTTGACAAATAAACACTGAGATGTTTCAATCAACAAAAAAATGTAAGTTTTTATAAAACAGAAAGCTGCCTTTTTTTCCTACCCAGCCCCAAAGAAACTGGTCACAAAAATGGAAAAGAGTCTCAACTTTACACTAAACATACAGCAATAAAACCCTTTGAACTAACCAAAATGTGAATAGCTTTTGCAGCTTTTTTTTATTATTTTTACAAGTTTTATAATTAACAAAAATATAGTTCTGGTTTTTTTACCCCTCAAACTAGGGTAACCTAATCAAGGCAAAAAAATTAAGAAATGGCTTACTGTTAAGCACAACACTTGTACAGTACTACAAAATGCACTGTCACTAACAAAGACATTAGCGGCATGCAGAAGTGTCACCTTCAGAAACGAAATAATACAATAAAAGAACTGCTAAAAGGCATTTACATGTGGGGAAAGGAGAGAGAAAAAAGCTCATGATCCAGTATTGTCTGATAGTTTTGGAGTCTATTTATCCACATTTTTAATGGGAGCAGGCACATAAAATGGCTCTGAACCATCAGCTGCTGTGTAATTGCAGTTCATAGAAAGAGTTCTTCCTTTCCAGAGAACTTCAAGCTCAATGAAATAAACAAAAAATGGAAAACCACCTAATTCCCCCCAAAGTTAAATCTCACAATGTTAAAAAAAATAAACAAAAAACCCCAAAACAGAACAAAACAAAAAAAAAAAAAAAAAAAAAAAAAAAAAAAAAAAAAAAAAAAACCAAGCAAGAAATAAAGAAAAACTTGTATAAGGCTTTCTGCTGCATACAGCTTTTAAATGGTGCCAACAAATGTTTTTGCATTCACACCAATTGCTGGTTTTGAAATCGTACTCTCCAAAGGTATTTGTGCAGATCAATCCCATACGCCAGTTTGGTAGCGTGTCTCTCCCACGGGCCTACCTTCTCATGTAGGATCCATTGAGAGACTGCTTGGACATGCCTGTGTTCATGTAGCCGTGGTGGCCCGGAGGAGTGTACATCATGTTACTGTGGGGTGCTGTCTGCATTGGCTGCTGTGCATATGGCTGAGTTCCCATCATTCCCATCTGCATCTGCATAGGGTACTGGGGGGTTTGATTCATATACCCATGATTACTGTGATAGCCACTATTCATCATTGGCTGGGACATACTGTAACCATTCATAGCATTAAGGGTATTCATATTCATGTTCACTGAATTGACATTATAAGCAGGGGCTGGCATCAAATTTACACTCATGTTCATGCCGCGCTGCATTGTTAAGGTCCGAGCAGGCCCTTGCATGGCCACAGTCTGTGAAGCTCGCCCATAAATTTGTGGCTGATGGGCTGCAGCAGCAGGTGGCAGAGGCGTGGATTTGGTTCTTACAGAGACGTGACCTTTGCTGGCCATCTGAGTCTGCAGTCTTTGGGTGTGGGATATTCCAATATTCGATGAAGTCATATTACGCTGCAAAAGGGGAGGAGGCAAATTCATGGGAGGAGGAGTAAGGTTGGGGGGAGGGGTCATGGTAGCCTGTGCTTGGGGTCCTCCTGGAACAGCATGTGGAGACTGAGAAAGCTGAACAAGCCCTGTGTTACTTAAGGGGGCAGACAAAGAGGCACTGTTTGCATAGGAAGTTACAGCAGCTGAATGGCTGTAAGGCAAAGAATGATCCATAAGCGTATTAGTTAACTGCTGCAGTTTAGCAAGGCTGAAGGTGGCAGATGGCTGTGAGTAATGCCCTGCTCCGAATTCACTCTGCCCCATTCTTTCATATAACCCAATGTTGGCATTGCTAGTCTCGGGGATTTCAGTCAACTGCATAGGTGGTGTGAAATTAGCAGCCATGCTGCACTGGGATAACTGTTGGTTGCTGCTTGGAGGCCTTTCAACAACACAACCTTGGGGAGATTTTACATTACAAGTGGGAGGAGAATTGATGTTTGCTTGTTGCATCATACTGCAGCTTCCATTAATGTTAGACATCTGCTGGGTCACTGCACAGCTACTCTGTGTTAGGTTACTCGACGTAAGGCTGCTGTACGAGCAACTGTTTTGAGAAGAGTTGTTTCCACAGATACTACTACCCATTGTAGAATCGTAACTGCTTGGGTTTTCATAGTTCTCTGTTGTGCTCTCAATACTTCCTAAGTCACTAAACCCACTATCCACAACTTGCTGCGAATGATCAGAAACTGAGGGAACATCCATCATTGGGCTGGTCTCCATGTTCTGTAGAGACGGCACAGAAATGGCACTTTGATCCGGGCTGATCTGAGCATAGCTGTTCTCTAAAGGAGCAACGTTTGGACTATTAACAGAACGAACTGACTGGCTGGGATGAGAGTGCACAGATGAAACTGGGCTGCTGTGGTCAGACTGCTGACAGTCATCCATTGTGGTCATCTGGGGACTTTGGTCGTTGTGGGCATAGCTCTGCAAACTTCTACAGGCCTCTTGAGTCTCTGCACAGTCCTGAAATGTATCTTCATGTTCACTTGTTTCTTGGGTTAGAGACTGTACTGCCTGAACTGTCTCTGAGTCAATCTCCATGGTCTCAGCACTCTCTCCCTTGAAATCGGAATGTATTTCTTCACCGGCTTTTTGGTCCTGGTTGTTGTCTGCATGATCATCATCAGATTCAGGCACTGGGTCTGAATCTGTAGCAAGTTCTTTCTGGTCACTTTCACACTCATCAGCTGCAAGGTCAACACCACAATCCATTAACTCCTCCTGATTTGAATTACCAGTTTGAACATTTACGTCTAAAAAAGATTGCTGAGTTTCCAGCATGTCTTTGAAAGCTTCACCAGGCAATTCCTCTTTCTCCACTTCTGTTGAACCCATGTGACTGTCATCTTCATCATCTGCATCATGATCCTCATTGTGAGAAGGTTCTTCATCCTCCTCCTCCTCTTCCTCCTGATCATCCAAATGCATGGACTCCTCTTTCTGCACAAAAACTTCTTCTGCTTTATCTTTTTCTTGATCTTTTGAATCGATTCCATCTTTTTCTACGTGCCTTTCTTCTTCCCCAGCTGTCATAGCATCATTTTCTTGTTTTTCAAAGGATTCGCTGGGTGGATGCAGAGGTTCAGGTTCTACTTCTTTCACCTCATCATCTGGTGGTGGTAATGCTTCTACAGGTTCCTTAACAGCTTCCTCTGTAACAGAAGGAACTGAACAGGGCTTGTCTTCAGCTACTTCCTTCTGTTCCTCCACCAGCACCTGATAGTCAGGCTCCATGGGAGTTTCGGGTGGAGTGTATAAATTAAGCTTAAAGCCAGGTTTTCTTTCTTTGCTTTGCCTCCATTTAGACGGACCACGTTTAACTCCTCTGGGCCAACCCTGTTTATTACTCTTTAAAGGTTCAAGATTGTCTTTAGTGCTTTCTTCCAACACAGCTACATCCTCTGTATTATCTTTGGGAGGTAACAGAGACAAAAAAAAAAAAAAAAAAGTCTTAGCTTACAGACTAATCAATATTTTCCAATATAAACCTGCAAATAATTTATAAACTCAAAATGTATTAAGAAAGTGTGAAACGAGTTATAAACAGATCTCAAAACACAGCAGAACAATGTAGTATCTACAGCTCAAACACACTACACAGATGTGCTGTGGGGTTTGGTGGCCTTTGAACAAACACTATCCGGAACCATCTTTTATACATTAGAAGAATCCCAGAGATTTAAATGATGAGACACAAACTAAAGCAAATACTGTCCAAATATGTGATTTTCCACCTTTGGTTTTAGAATAGAAGTATGCCTTCACTTTATATAGACATTGATCCAACACACACTCATCTTTTTTGACAGTAATGACATGAAAGCCTGGAGTTTCCTCTTCAACCATTCTGGAGGACAAGCCACAACAAGTACATAATCATGCTTTAATACCAATACTGGAAAAAAGGTGGCTCATTCTAGTACTTTCTCATGGGAAACATATGACATGGCTCACAAGCGATGATAGAAGGCAAAAGAGAATTAAAATTATGCACAGAGTGCATCAGAACATTAAACTAATCCTACTACAAAATTAGTGATTGACTACAATCAATGGATTGTAGTCACTGACTACAAATAAAGGACCAAAAGATTCACCTCTTTCCTTTCTCCCCAGATACCACTTACATATACTCCAGAAAAAAAAAGGAGAATTGTCAAGATATAACACGCTGCACTTGGGAGTATAATGGCTTCAGTGATACTTCTACATTGTGATGACATTGTCCATGGGCAAATACAAAACATCAGTCTAGTTAAAACAGTGCAAACCTGCGACACAGCTGGAACTTGCTACTCTTAGTTTAAATAATTTCTCTTGAGAAGCTGGAAAAAGCAGTAATGTTCTAATGTACCACATCACACAAGAGCTGTTTGCCCACGATCCCTCAGCTGAGGATCACAAAGATCAAACTTCCCATGCAATTACAAAAATACTGAAGTAGCACCTACTGGCTTCTTTGAGAAAATACACAGACCTGAGAGTCTAGTCCTTCATTCTGGAATTAAAACTCATAAACATAATTGGAGAGCCAAGAGATCAAGGAAGAGTGTACATTCAGAATAGCTCATTAGTAGCTTCACTATCTGTCCATTAACTTTTCTAACAGGAAATATCCTTGAAATCAAACTAGAAAAGCAGTTTTGAAATGACACACTTGAAACTGTCTCTTCATGGGGGAAAAAAACAAGATCCTGGTGCTGAGGATAATTATGCCACAGAAGCACCAAACATTTCATTAAATTACCAGCAATGCTGAGTAGAAAGATATTTGTGTAAATCAAATCTTACTTTTTTGCTTATGTCCTTTACCACTGATACAAAAATATATTGGACAATATTCCAATAATACCTTTTGCACTGTTGAATATGAAATGCCCTGCTGTAAGGGACATAGAGGTTTTTGACAATATGACAAGAATTTCAGCACCTCAGACTGAAAAAGATTTGTTTCCTGAACACAAAAAGCGAATTATAACATTATGATAATAATGGCCAAATACATCTCATAAAAAAATTCCAAATTTATGACAAAAATAAACACTTCTTTTGAAGGCAACCTAACAAAATTATTTTTGTGAAAATATAAGAACATTTTAAGTTTACCTGTACAATTTTCATCACTCCTGTAACAATGCATATCTTTCTCCTCCTTGTTCTGCTCTTCTTCCTCCTGTTTTTGTTGCCCAGGTTGATACTCAAAAGCTTTTCGAATCACAGGCTTCAAGTCATCATCTTCTCCATCCACCTCACAGGTGGGTTCCAGCTGTGGCATGGGACGCTCTTCATCTGAGTTATCAAATGGCTCATTCAACACCTCTGTTGTTTCAGAAATTGTCTCTGTTGTAACACTGCTATTTATCCTTCTGCGTTTACGGCCCCTTTTCTTTTTCAGTATGAAAGGTCTCTGAAAAATAATTCCACAAATCAAACTCTTCCACATTGCCGTTCGTTAACTGATTCTGGGCATAAATTTCTGTA
Organism: Cettia cetti; assembly: GCA_013401135.1. NCBI lineage: Eukaryota > Metazoa > Chordata > Aves > Passeriformes > Sylviidae > Cettia > Cettia cetti. The sequence continues at coordinate 73,007 of VZUI01027849.1, forward strand.
GAGTTAGTTTACAATAATCCATTTACTCATTCAAAAAAACACCTTACATGGCATCATATTCAAATGTAGACAGAATCTAAAAGTAAAATGTCTAAACAGTTTAAATAGGTATGTATACATGTATACAAACCTTTCTGTAAATGAAGACTAGAATTTTTTTTATATTGCAGCGTTTTTTACTTTCTTCTGTCAAACAATATTCATAGCACTATTACACAAATTGTACTCACACATCTTTCCTCTGTAGATTTTTAACTCCTCAACAACCTTCACAAGTTTTAAAGCTTATTGTTCTACATTTCGGGTTTCTGCTATTTTTAAAAATAAGTATGTACACAGAAAAATAGAAACCATCGAAGAAGTGCACCTCAAGAATCCTGCAGTTGGCTGCTATTAAAAAAACCATCCAAGATTTTGTTTCTCTATTATACACTCTCAGAAATTTATGGTTACTTTAAAGTAAGCTCACTTATAGTATAACAAAAGCAACAATCCAATTTCCTGATTCTCACCAGAGATACCTAAATACACAGGTTAAGGTGAGTGCTTGAACATTTTGGGATTCTTAAGTTTACTAATTTAAGCATCACAAAGAGCTGATCTTTCAAAGAAATTAAGACTTAGGCAAACATGGCAGCAACCAGAATTTAACATTCAAATTAGAAGAATACAGGTAAAAAAATACTTTTGTTTTAACAGCATTTCTTTTGAAAAAGAGTATTCCCCTTCTAGGAGTTCCTATATTAATAAAACCCAAAAAAAACCCATAAAAAGACAAACCCCACAAGCTGGACTCCATCTTAATACAAAAAAAGAACCATTAGGATACTGAACCAATACCAATGCCAAACAGCAGAGGGCAATCTCTAATTTAAAAACTAACAAAAATTTCTGATTTTTTAATGCCATTAGTATTTTATAGTTCTGTGAAAAATCTGAAAGACAAAAAATTGGATGGAGTGCAGAAAGAGAAGAGAGGAGTAGTTAAATGTCCAAATAACACATAAAGGATTAAAACAGTCTAATAGAAGTTTGAAAAATCCAGGTTGTTATTTTGATGATAACAATTTGATTGAAATCAGAGACAAATGACTTTGAACCAAAGTATTGAAGTAACACACCTTTCTTTTTATGGCCAGGGACTGGGGCTTTGTCAGCCGGGGAGGCGAACTCTGTTGATTCTCATCCCCACCATCCTCCTCACTGCTTTCCTTAGATTGTTCTGTGGATTGCCCTCGCTCCCCCACCACTGCCACACTCTCTGGAGATCGCAAATATTTATTTTTAGATTGTACTTTTGCAGGTGATTGCCTACTATTACTTCTCGTGGAGAATATTTCTTGCTCTTCCTTTTCCCAGCAGCTAGCTTGTTCCATAAGACGCTCAGCCTGAAGGGTTGAGGTTAAAATAACAGGTCACTGAAACAGCATTTACTTGGCCATATCCTTTACATTCAGCTAAATAGTTAAAATAAGTCAACCCTGATTAGCACTGCTGGCTAACCTAGCAACAACATTTCAGCTGAATCATCTAGTTGCTCCTTTACAACAGTTAACAGATAACAAACCAAAGAAGATTGCATTTCATGGGATATTTAGCACTATTAATGATGCAGCGAATTGATTTAAGTCCTTTAGCACTACATTACATGCCCACTGACTGGATCACTTTGAGCAAGTTGAGAACACAAAGAATCGATTGACAGTGCAGCCCCTGAGCTCTGCACCAAATTTGATCTGATTACATGCTCTTTGACTACCTCAAGAGTGATAAATACAGCTCCATGACAAGTGATTCACATTTGAAGTTTTCATATGCATCCCCCCCCCAAAGTTACCATGTGTTGCTGCACAGCTTCCAAAAATTCTGCATTACAATAGCAGTATGTAGTGGTCAAAGCTAAATCTGCTCTATTTAAGACACTCTACGTTGAATATTCAGAGTTACGAAAGCCAAAGGAAGAGAAATTCAGAAGATATCTCTGATATTACCTCCTTTTCTGCTTCCCTCTCTTCTTCAGAAACTGCAGCATTAGAAACTAACAGTGGAGTCCATCTCAAGCTTTCAGGATCTACTTCATTGATACGTGGATTTGCTTTCAGTTTCTCCATATGACTTGAAATCAGCTTTTCCCTTCTAATAATTACAAATCTACAATGAAATAAACAGTAATTTGACTTAGAAAGTGATCACCTAGAAAAGCCTTCCTATAATTGACATCCTTTTGCAAAACAACCTGTGAAAAAAGATGGGTAAATGTAAGGATCCATCAAACTAAAAATACCAGCTTACACACAGTGATAACATCCTTACACTACTGTCTGTTTACTGAGAGGAAGTGAGGAAACAACAGTTTATGAAGTGAAAGCTCAATATTAACCATCACTAGGGCAACAGAGAGGAAAGTAAAGGTTTTATAGTGGACTACTCTAAACCTAATTCAAGAGGTTTAGTGTTGGCACTTCAATCACTGCCAGAAAACTTCTAATTTAAATATTACATACAAACATAGAAAACACTGTGGATCATCAAGTCAAGAATGAGAAAGTCGTAACGTTACAGCTGAAGCCATAAGTTAATGGGACAAGAAAGCAAGTCAGAAGCATACAAATGTACTTTAGTCCTGTGCTAATGAAGTACAAAACAACTTTCCAATTACTGAGAAGTGGCATATCAAAAGTAGGTAAAGACCAACAATAAAAAAGCACAGTATGCTAATATGTTAGCACATATCCCATCAAACTCTTCTGTTACAAAAAACTATACAATTCTAAATAACAAGGATTAGCAAGAATTTCAAGTGCTGTAAAAATCAGGTTGGTGAACTAACAACATTCTCTCAGTGAAAAAACAAAGTTTAAAAAAAGAAATCAGATCCAAAACTCTTTTCCCAGAATTGTGACAAACTTCTATTTCACTACATGTAAAAAATTTTCCCTTAAAATACATTTGTCCTCAGGTTGTCCATAACAAAGTACTCCAGAAAGGGTTTAAAGCAATGCCAGCACTCTTACTACTCTCATACACCATCTTGTAAACCAATCTCCTTTTTCCAAGACTTGCATTCTTACTGGTTCAAAAATTACTAGTTTTGAATACTAGTGCTGGGACACATAAAAATTACTGAGGCTGAACTTTTTTCTGATTTTAATTTTCTTTTTTTGGCAAGTCAGTGTTTGTAAGGCAGCTTTGCTTAATTATAAAGTTTCTATGATTGGAATATCCAGAAAGAATGAAGATCATCTTCAGAAACACAAATACCATTGAAAGTCATTGAAAGATGTTTTATGGAAAGAAAAAGACCAAACAAGAACAACAGCCCAGCAAAGTTCTAAAATACCCATCAAGAGCATGAAGAAAGAAGACAGTCACAAAATAGGAACTCACCTCCTCAGTGCACTGACTTTCAACACTGATCGTAACATTAAATCGAAACTTGTATTACCAGAACCTTGAGCAGGAACCCTCCAGGTAGAGCTGACCCAATCCCATGGTTTACATGAATTTGGCAATGATTGAAAGAGGAGGTGTGGCAACAGAGACTGCCACCCACAAACACAAATTTTTCTCTTACTGGTATTCAAAGCAAAATATTTGCACAGCAAGAGCTGGGAACACTTAGGGAAGATTTTACTGAATAAAACAAAATTCTTAGCTGAAAATGTTTTGAGCTGGCCACATACTTCTAATAACCATTAACACAAAAGAGCATCCAAAAAAATCCCCTGGAAGAAAAACTCTTAATGTAAGACCCATCCGTATTGATTTCCACAGTAAGATGGTTATCACTCATTTTAAAGTCAAACTTTTACACAGACGTTTTTCACATCAACTGTTTTGTAAGTAGAGAATGTTTTGTCTCAGTATTTAGAATGTTTTTTTCACAAGATTCACTGACCTATCTTCTCTTTTATCTATCATGCTATGTTGCTGCAGGGTTGTTGCAATATCATGTGGACACATTCCAGTAGCTCGGCTCATTCCTTTGATGCTGATTTGTTTTTCATGGTGGCAGTTCAGGTATTCCAATATGACACTTTTCCAATAAGCCAAGTATGAGAGACGACCCAGATCAGACAATGGCTTTTCAGGGGATCCTGCTTGACCCTCTCTTCTAGAAAGTAAATAACCTAGAATAAAAATAAACAGGATACCTTATGGAGATAATAAATCAAGGAATTTTAAGTAGCCTATAAGAAAGTTGGAATTAACACAAAAGAGCATCAGCATGACACATTGAACTACTGGAATGTCTTGCAATTCAATAAATCTTCTCTATAAAAGAGATGAGTTTTCATCATTACAGTGATTCAGGAAAAATCAAATTCTTGTGAGTGACTCAGATTTTATGTTATGAGAACCACACATTAACCAAAACCTTTTTTCTAATTGTAAGGCAAGAAGAGAAGAAAAAGCCAACATGTTTCAGAACAGATCCCACCATACACGTTTTCCTTTAGAAGTACAACGCTCTGGTCTTTTGAGAAACTTTTACACCTGAGTTACATCACTGAAGCCAAGAACTTTCAGAAGAATCTCAAGAGGAAGTATCATGAGTAGTATCTGTTAAGTCATTTTTCTTCAAGAAGCCCCAAGAGACATAAGTTTTTGATTAAGCAGCTAGAAGTTGTATTTTGGAGGTAACGGAATTCACAAGATGAATTACTCAGAGAATTAGTTAAGAGAAATAATTAAAAAATAATCTCCTTTAATTCACATTTAAGAACATTCACATAATTCCTGCCTGCAGTCTTCAAGACAGTAACTGATCCACTATTACACAATACACCAAATTCCTTTTATATTCTATGTGTGTTGTAAGTCCCTTTTAAGTCTTCAGCTTTAAGAGGATTTTACAATTTAGAGTAGAATACACCTGCTTGGAGATATCAGAAGATGCTACCTGTAAAACTAATTCAGTATAGAGAAAAAATATAATACATTTATTAACCAGTATCCTTTCACAGAAATTCATCCCTTCATGACACATATTCTGCATTGTGCCTTTCCAAAAACTGCCAACACACAGGTCTTAAACAACCAGGCTTAAAAAACGCTTCCTCTATCATAAGCACAGACATTATGTTTATGAAATTACATTACTCCAGGGCATTTGAAATCCACCAAAATATACAGTTCTTGTGCCTTCCAATATTCTTAATATACTTATTCTGTGCTTAAATTTTTCACTTTTGTTTTTCAAAGACTGATGTAAAACATATCTAGTACAGTCACGTTTGTTAAACAAATCCTACTAACCTCTTCACCAAGTTTCTCCTAATCAAATTAGCTATAAATTAAAACATATGATTAACATTCAGGTTTAAGGGAAGCAATGGCTGTTACCTTATTTTGCTGTACTGTCTTCCATGCACAAACCACACACAGAGGTATTTTTCTTAGATAAAAACACAAAATACACAGACAAATACATGTCTATTTACTCTGCTAGAAACATTGGTCTTCCCTTTCTCGGACACAATACCAAAGGTCCACAACAGAATTTAGAAAAAAACATACACAGATATGCACCATAGTCTAATCTCCAGTTGGCCTAAAGAAATTTACATAGAAAAGCAGACCATTTCAAGTGATCACAATATAGTTACTGACATAAGTAGTGTGCCTTTTGTATCTATTAGCATGATTTGTGATAAAATGCCAGAGCTTCAGGAATACCATCCCACATCTGCCTACTCCTACAGAGCTACATGAAGCCTGTCTATACCTACATGGTACCACTGGAAACTCAGCAAGCAAACTTATTTTGTTTTAGAAAATAAATACTACCATAAAAATTAAGGAAATGAAGGTATTTTAGCACTTAAAGTTGCAGGATATTAAACTTTTTTCTAACTAGATGACAGATTTTAGTACATCTTGGTACTACATGCAACTACTGTTGACAGAAACATCACCACATTCAACACCACAGTGCATCCTGAATAGTTTGAAGGTAAAGAATTGTTGCTTTAATTTCAACTGCACAAAAGCAGACCTATAGTGGATAGCCTATTCTGCCTAATTTTAAACAAAACTTCACTTGTATCAAGAAAGAATTCTGGATCACCATGTGTACAATATACAAACCTAAGTTTTATACTAAGATGCCACTGCCCATAAAAAAACACACAAAACTGAGGTAGGTAGCAGAAGTAGTGACAGAAGCCTCAATAGAGGGAAAGAGAGGGAGAATAACCTAGATTTTAAAAATAAATCCTTAAGGAGAACATAGAGCTCCTTCAAGTAACTTTACAGTTTACCCTACCAACTTCCCATTCAGAAGTCTTGGGCCCTAACAGAAAGTGTTTGTAGGGTATTTGCAAGACTCAGATTTGGTTCTTGCATTTCACTACACTTTAAAATTTCTTTGACAAAAATTCTTGTCTACTTTCATTTTCCTCATAGATAAGGGGGCTGCACCTATAATTTCTTGGTAAACATATAAAGCTGAATAAAAACCCACTATCCAAACAAGAGTTTGGAATTGTTACTTAGGCATCCACAAGTACCTTTAGAGATTTACTAAACTGGCTCACTATCTTTGCTGCATCTGGGGATTTAGAGACTAATTCTTAGTGGTCATCTTCTCTCTACAGTACAGCACTGAAATGTTACCTGCATGGCAGTAACATTTCTCAATATTCTTCCCCTACCTTTCTAAAATATAATCTATGCTTTTCCAAGATACTCACATTCTAGAGGATGAAAAATATAAATCAGAGGTAACAGTCTTGGTTACATGTAGCAAGCACTGAATGGAAAGTCTCTCTTAACAGATTCTGTGATTGGAATAACACCTATTAAACTAAACTTACCAAAGTGATGCCAAGAAATTGATCTAAGTTGCAGGTAAATAAAAACTGATCTTGGTAGCTCATGTATCTATCCTGAAGCATCTGAAATGAGCACAATATGCCCCTGTTGAACAGGTATCTGCAGCCTCACTGTGTCTACCTTAACAATGGATAGCCTCCAAGTGACAACCTGAAATAACTTCCTTAAGGTATAATCCTTGATATCACATTATGAACAATAGCAACACTGACAGGACAAAACAGCTCTTCACCACCCACCCCCAAGAGTTAACAAGCCAGACCGTATGCTACACAAAAAACCTAAAACCACAACAAAATATAAGACCTAGTCAAGAACAAAGAGCTGTCTATCTTATCTTCTGGGCATATGAGTGATAGTATCTCAAAATTCAGCAGCCAAAATATCATTAAGGATTTTTATTTCTTGCCTTATCTCTATCCTCCACAGCAAAGCAATATGCCAAACGAGATTTACAGCCTTTGATTTCTGTCACACAAACCTCCCCAGCATCACTGAGGTTTCATCTTATCCAAGATTTGAAACAATTAGAAGAAATGCAATCTGAGAAAGGGAAAGTTCATAGTTATATGAACTTATACATAAGTTATGTACACATGATATAAATTATATATAATTTATATACATAAATTTCATGCCTTCAACACAAATTAAGGAGATAATTAGGCATTAAAACATATATTTAAACAAACTGACTTGTAATTATCTAGTAATTTCAATCTACAGCATTCCTAGTAACACCCCAGAAATAGCACAGAATCCACAACACACTTATGTGAAAACAGTAACTTTAATACATCTGTGGCAATCTCCAGAAACTTTCAGTTAATTAACTACAGATTTTTTCGAATGCTTGGTTCTGTATCTTTGAACAAGTTAAACAAGTTAAAGCATGAGTTTAGAGGTTCAGGCTTGATAGCAGGACAGTGGCCAACAGAGAAAACCAAGGGACAAACTCAAACTGGCAACCACCACCTGAAACACATACAAACAGAATTAGTCTGGCTTCATCCAAACAACTGGAGCCAACCAGTTTAATGTCCACACTTTTTGGCATTTTTTAAGAGCTTAGTAAGATTTATTAAGTATCACTTCTTTTCACAAACATTGCAGGGTCCATTTTTCTCCTTCCTTCACTTGCATTTACTTGTGTGTTCACTAGGAGAAATTTATTGTCATGTCTGCTTTGAGGTAAACGAACATCTCACCAGCTCTCTCCTGAAAATAAAAATCAGATCAGCCCCCTTTTACTCCTATGGCATGAAAGCAGTTTTATGCATACTTCAAAATACAAACTGCCAAGAGCAGCTATTTCATTGAGTCTCGCATCTCCAAATGCCCATGACACATCCTTCTTTCCCTACCACACACACTTCTAATCCCCACTACCTCAGCTTTATAATATTAAGCAAAAATCACACAGTTTTGAATTTAGCTTGAGACAGATGAATTGAAGGAACACATTTGTTGTTCTGCTTTTAACATGGTAGCAAATGCAGACTAGCCTTCAAAGGTGTAAGACAATAGAGATGCAGACTGCACAGATGCCAGGGAAATACAAAGCAGCAGCAAAGACAAACAACTGGTGTACTGGAAAAGAACAAGGGAGCCAACTAAAACTGACAGGAGGAAGTCAAATGAAGTTTGAAGATTTTTTTATACTTCTACAATCTAAATTCTCTCAATACATGCTTTATGTTCTATAGCAATGAACAAATCAATTTACCATTTCATTTCACAGAATAATTAAGGTTGGAAGGGACCACTGGAGGTCATCTTGGCCAACCTCCCTGCTCAAGCAGGGTCCTCCTAGAGCACGTTGCTCAGGATTGTGTCCTGACAGCTTCTGAATATCTCTAAGACAGCAGACTCCATAATCTCTCCAGACAACCTGTTCCAGTCCTCAGCTCTGTTCACATCTATAATTTCTGATAAATAGTCAAAGAACAGACACCTAGACCAAAATGTTCAGTTTCCTTGAGTGCAATTAACACTGACCACAATCATTACAGCTTTCAGTAAGCTAGGGAATTAATCTTGATAAAACCAAACAAAACCAGCTAACTTGTGGATTGGACGTAGGTGTTCACACAAGACTGCAAGGCCACACTGTGGCTCAGCTACACACATCAACAGCCAAACCATGGTATGCATATTGCAGAGGATTGAATGAAGACTTTGTGGTTTCCTATTCACCTGAGAAGCTAGGGAACTCAACTAATACAAAAGTTGGACGAAGTATTTTTGTTGTAATTATATTTACTATTTCTACTTTAAAACCACCTAGAACAATCCTAGAAATGCTGTATTTTATTATTAAACACAAAGATTACTTTGTTTACCTTAAGAGCAAACAACAGTCAATCAGTTAGCATCCACGCTTTGGAAAATAAATAACTGTAGCTGAATAGCTTCTAAGAAGGTGAAATGGAGGGTTATAGTTGGCTTGTAAGTGTATCACTCATCCTTTTGTGAAAGAATCACAATATTTCTTGACTTCTCCAGTGGACAATACAGTTGTCCATTTTACTGAAAATTCCACATAGCCAGAGTATCATCCATCCAGAGCATCCTGAGGCAGCTTCAAGGCAATATTCTCCAGAAGATGCCACTAGCTGAAACTTTAGTACAATTTCCTGTGTTCCATTGACTGTGTGCTCCCTTAAGGGAGTATCTGACACAGCAACCTCACCACAAACAGCAGTGACATATGCCATGGACACTGTGCTGATCTAACACAATTCCTCCGTTCCTAAAACATCGCTGCTTACAGACAGGCAGCGTCTCTGAGAACAGTGCCACAAAGAGAGGCACTTCACTCTTTTGAGGGCATCACGTTTGATGTTCAACTATTGTTTAGAAACATCAGTGCACAGCGCAGCCCGTTGTCAAGAGCAGAAATGTACCTGAATGGAAAACAGAGCACTGAATCTCATTCTGGGCCTGGACAAGTACTTAGAAATTGCAGTTCCTTTCTCCTATGCTACTGGCAACAAATCCATGTATTTGCTTTTCACTTATGGAGGCTAAAAACCAAAACAAACAGTCTTCAAAGTGGACCCCAAGGGTAAGGATTAATGAGTCCTACTTTTTAGCTAGAACAGATTTTTTTTTTTTTTTTTGTCTGCTACAAAAACTCTGGAAATAACAGTTTACACTAAAAATTTGAAAAAGTATTTTATCTGAGAGCCTGTGATCAAGGAAACAGTTTTATGTGTCTTATGTATCAATCACATCATGCACTGGAGACAAACAGTTCTGATCTTATTTAAGAAGTCATGTTCAATATCACTTTCTAGGAAATCAATCGTATCTATCTGTCTCAAAAAAAAAGTTACAAATAATAGTAAAGAATGCCTGTTAGATTCTTGTAATTGAGAGAGAGCTCACTTTACAAAAAAAAACAGCAAAAAGACAGATATCTTTAAACTATAATGAGTCCTACCAGAGTATTCCAGCCCTTATCTTGGATTTGCCTAGTTGTTCTAAAGAACAGATTTTTCCACTCAAATTTTATAATTCAAACTTCTATCTTCATTTTTATTAAAATATCTACAGATTAGATCGGCTTTTGCCTTAAAAGAAAAGCTGCAACTAAATAGTCCTTCAAAAACAGAACTACACCAATGGTAGTTTAATGCAGGAAAAGGAAATGTTTACATCTTGTTTCATACCTCCACATTCACAGAATTATCAATAAACTCTACACACATAGGTCTTCAAATAGGAGCAACTCTTACAGGGGAAGAACCATACAGAAAATGAAATATAGCAAAGGTCCCTGGACCAGAATAACTCCTGAGTCTTACAGGAGTAACCCTACCAGTGGCTATTAACCTACTACTAGCCTTTGAACAAGAGAGGACTCAGTCTTAAAAGCACAAGAAGAAGCAGTCTTGATGAAACCCTGCTAAACATAATAATTGTTTCCTTTTTGCTATCATCTTCCATGTGTCCTAGTAAAACTACATGAGCATCCTCATGGCACTTTCTAAGAGAAAAATTTCTCTTTGCCTGTATTGGGAATCTTTACTTCATTTATATGAAAGAAATTCAGTCTCCGCCTCTTAAAGCACAAAGGATCAAAATTTTAGAGAAGTATCACTGCAAAACCCAATAATTTATTGTTTATGTATTAAAATACCCACAAAACAATGACTGTATAATCATATTTAAATAATCTTCCAATCATTTTTAAACCCAGAAAAATCAGACTGCACGCCTGTAATATATAATGACAGAGAATCAGGGTGAGGAATAGACTATATGAAGAAGCAAATTCAAATCTGTTAATCTGGCTTCCAACACGGAGTCCCTTTTGCCACTGTAATTTCTCTACAGCAAAACAAAAAAAGCGAATTTAAATGGTCCCAAACTTCCTCAAGCCTAGCCTGCCTAGAAAGGCCATTTTAAAATCAGGTTTCAACTCACAAACAGCAATGACACAGCTTAGAACAAGCGTGAGGCTGTCAGTCATGAAACAGCTACTGAGGTGCCACAACGTACTGCAAGCCGTAACAAGGTGAAGTGTCAGCAGCTTCCCTCGGCCTAGAGACATCATCAGTATGTGCTGGGATACAGCAGCGAGCTGTAAATGGCTGAAGTGAATCAAGGCCAATACAGACAGCAGAGACAGCGTGCTGTTCTGAAGGACAACCTTGCTCTCCAACCATACACTAAGGCCACTACAATCAAATTCATTAGAACAGCTACACAGAACTGCAGCCAACACACAACTCCATTTCATCTTGCTGGACCTGTTCAGCTGTACTAACAATGGGAAAACACCGCTGATCCTATAAACAGGCTTGAGGAAAGCTGCCAGTGTTAAACACCACATTATCAAGTCCACTTCAAAATGCACCTCTGCAAGAGAGTGCCTAAATGATAGCCTGCTGACAGCACTTTACTTCCATATTTCCAGAAGCTTGCTTCCCAAGTTCTCCTATCATGAGGCAAGTTTCAGAAGAGAGCACATAGGGAAATACCCGTAGACAGAATTTATACACACCTTTGTTACGTGATTTATACCACGTCATATGCTCTGTAACATTTGTGATACACAACCATTTATTTCACTCATTCATCTTCCTAGAGTTTCTTGAAGATGGATGTAACATTTGCCATCCTTCAGTTACTGAGGATGTTCCCAATTGTCCCGACTTCTCAAAAACATTGGGGAGAGATGTTGGAGTCATGTCAGCCTACTTTCTAGGGTGAATCTCACAATTGTACCTAAGTACTCTGTAACTCCATCTTCCTTTAGCAAAGATGGCATCTCACTCAGCTTCTTAAATTCTGTCACATCTGAGAACAGGTCCTGCCAAGAAAGTATAGAGTACCTCAGATCCCTTTGGAGATCCACACCAAGCCCCTTTGTTATCACACCACGTTTATTCCATTCATCAGTAGGACCATGTTCTGCTTACTTTTCCTTTGGCTGTCTGCATACTTCTAAGAGCTCTCCACATTTTGTTCCTTTCCATCTTCCTCAGTTTCAACTCCAACCAAGCTTTGGCTTAACATTGCTGCACGTGGAAGCAGTACCAGTGCCTTCTGTAGACTTTGGGAACTTCCCCTGCAGCCTAGCAGGCTTATCGTTATGCCTACTATTGTCATGAACATTAGAAATAAGTCATTTTTGCAGTCTAAGGAAACTGTCTCCAGATATCAACATGTGCTGTGCCCCTCTGCTCTTCACAGCAAACCTCTTGGAAGACACCACTTAGCAGTTGTTTAAACAAGATACAATCCTGGACCTTAGTCTGACAGCTACCCTCCTAATTTCTCTCAGGATCTGAAACCCTACTAAGACCCAGCCACTACAGCCTGGGCTGCCAAAATCAAAGCCCTAGCAGGTCCTTCCAAAACCTGTGTCTAAATAGTGTCCCAAGTCTCCTGCCATCCCTGTAGAACAGTTTCAAATAATCCTTGGGAATAAAGGCCTTTCACTAGCAGGTATCACCCAGGTGCTTGGAAGGTTCATCCTCTTGCCTTTTTTTATCAGGCTGTGTATAACAAATGCTCAGCACAGCATTAATGGCTGCTGCCCTGTCCTCTGATTCTGAAGCATACAGGCTTGACAGGCCTATGACCCATTCCACAGCAGAGATTCATGCTTCCAATTAATTCCTCTGTGAAGTGCACAACCTTCGGGTCCTTGGCTTTCCTGCCTGTCCCTGAAGAGACTGACATCTATTGCAGCAGTCCAAGCTACCCACTGCATCTCTGTAACCACAGTGAGGTTATAGCTCAAGAACAAAGTACAGTCTAATTCCTTTTTGTCTACAGGACATGAGAAACTGGAATAATGGGATTCAAATGCAATGCAAGAGGGGCCCCCTTCCCCCACCCACTCAATCACATTATCTCCTAAAAATCCCATTCTCCAATAAGCCCATGACCAGGATGGCTATTTATTCCCCTAGAAGAGCTGTCCAAATTGATTTCTGATGTGGTAGGGTGGTCATTCCAACTGATGCCTGTGACACATCATTATCTTACTTGTGTCAACTCCTAACAGCTCTCTGACCTTCAGGACAACTGATTCTGGGCCAACTGTTCCATTAATAGTAAGGTTTGCATGCATTTGTCACTGGTGCTATCCACCTGTTTGTTACAAAGTTCAATCACCTTCTGAACTCAAGATCCATCAGTATGTTCCCTTCTTCTATGCTATGCTCCAAAATGCTCAAAATGTATTAGGAAACAAATTTGTTGTATTTCATCTTAACCACTATGAGACAGCTCTAAAATGCAGTATCTCATTCCATTTTCTGCTATTTAGTCTAAATATTGCATGGTACAGGAAACTAATACCAATATTTTATTGTATTTTACAGTGTACTGAGTTTACAGCAAGGGTCATTGCATTTGCATCTTTTTCTATTGTTACAAAAAAGTGAAAAAAGCACTTAAAACAAGTATAGATCTCTCTATGAAGCGTTAAGACAGACAACTATAAGAAACTTTACCAAGGAGTCGGTATATACTGCTATTAGGAAGGATTCATCTTGGAAAGCACTTCCTATGAACTTGTATCCAGACAAAGGCTGGGAAGGGTTGAAGACATCTGTGTTTTTATATTAATATTCTAGATATATTTCTGCTCATTTTACAGACTATTTTCCCATCAGATAGTATTACACCTAGCATGAATATGCCCTATAAACAAATCAGAGCAACAATACCTGTAATTAAGAATTTGGATCATTTTGGTTATTAGTGTCATCATGTTGTTAAGCAGTCAGCAATAAAGTCCACTGATGTGGTCCATCTGCCAGTGAAGCTGACCAAAACCATCACCACTTGCCAAGAGCTGCTGGAAGGCAAAGTGGTAGGAGCCATGCACTACTCCATTCAAATGGAGTCAAATAGGATTGGGTTTGTTGGATCACAAGAACAGATTTTAGCCTACTGATCTTTCCACAACTGTAGATTCAATGTGGCCTTCACAGCAGAAGTTTTTAAAGAACTAGATCCACATTAAATCTGCAAAATAAAGTAACACCACGTAACCAAGTAACACTAACATTCTGGACTTCCATCTGATTTATAAGGGTAACAACTTTTTGCCATACACTGCGTAACTTAAACCTGTCAATCTCAGGTTCATATTTATGTATGCACATCACAGTCACACATAATAACATTTACATACAATTCCACACATAGCAAAGGGTACTCAACACCACTGAAGTAACTCTTCTACAGAGAACATAATCAAGGTACTTATGAAAGGCTTCCAGATACACACTCAAAAGATGCCAATACACAGCTGAAAACCATGAGCAGACAGGAGTGTCACAGCAAAATTCAACTACTGGTGGGAGCTGGAAGCAGCTTAGAAATCTGCTTCTCAGAGATCCCTAGTCACAAATCAGAGCTTTACAGAAGGTCCGGTGCAATAGCTTGTGCTCAGAATATAACCCCTACATAATCAGCACCATTCAACTCTTATTTATATTTTGTTAATATTTGTGTCAGAAGAAAACAGACTTATGAGAATCTATCCAGAACAAAAGAACCAACCAGTGAGCTGTTACCCTTATATGTTTGGCATTCTTCTCTGTCTCTTTGAAGGCCGCCCCCCACAAATTAATTGACCAGACTCAGGCAGATGGAATCAAGCTCTTTTCCAATAAAGTTTGCTTTGTTTGAAACAAAACCAAGCAAAACAAATCCCTTAATATGGAAGGAAAGAACTTGTGAGTTTTCGTGCAATGTTCTGTGTCAAACCAAGGATCTGAAAGAACAGCAAGTACTAGCAACTGTTTTAATAATACACCATAACCTAAAAGTGAAGATTTACTCAAACCAACTATCCTAAGAGCTAATGGTTTTTGTTGTACATAACATCACATCCTTTGTTTTGACATTATATGAACAAGTTGAGAAGACACAGGTTCAAAAGGGTAGCTATTTTGACAGAAATATCAAACCAGCTGAGTATTCAGACAGGACAGCTCAGTACAGATAGGTCAGCTCAAAACTGCAGGTTCAGAGGTACGACCATGAGTGCAAGGCAGAAATAGGTAAGGTGAAAGTGTGAGCTTATTAAGACTTACAATTCCTAAAACTGTAATTCATGTTACCATTTTTTCCACAACTATTCTGTGTGCCTCTGAACTGTTCTTATCTATGCCAGTGGGAAGAAGGTCAAAGATAGAGGACCTTAAATAGGAGTTAGTACCCTCTTTGAAAGCACTTTTGAATCAGCTTCAAAGGACCCCAATCCCAAGATCCACACAAACACTATTAAAAAAAAAAAAAAAAAAAAAAAGACTAGCTGTAACTTGAGATGCTCAGATCAGTGAACAACCTGCTACATTCTCTTTTCTTTGTCAGAGTAAAGAAAAGCTTTCTTCATGATGAAGGCCAAAGATTCTCTCATTATTGTTACCAGAAATAATGCCAGCTCTCATTCCTCTCCACATCCTCAAGTAAACCCAACAGAGAAGGCCCAAAACCTTTAGCTCCTTTATAGAAAACTTCAGAGAAGAGGTTAGGGCTAAACAAATGCCCTTCATGAATAAAAGGAAAGGTAAAGATGACTGCATTACAGTCAGACCTATAAAAGGCACCTTTTGAGTAAATTAATTTGCTAACACTTACTTTACCTGTGCCAGTAAACCCCTTGAGTGGAGGTTCTGTCTATGAAGTGGACTACTTATAAGCAGAGAGAAAGCATAAGAAAGAGAAAGAGAACTCAAGTACCCTTAAAAGCAAGACTTGTACATGCAGAGGGCATCAGTCTTGAATACCAATTGGATGAATAAATTTGTCGTAGGTTAAGTGACTTAGAAGATCATTAACAACTCTGTATTGTTCTTGGTTTTATAAGCAATATCTTTAAGTTATTTAAATTTACATTTTTAAAACTATTCAATAAATAACACCGAGAAGTAAATTGTTTATATAGCTCTAACTGTTGAATGAAGTCCCTTCAGGAACTGCCTTTACCTTCTGGTGTTTAACGCTGAGAGCACATGAATACTGGGTTGTAAATAGATCTCCTGTGCTCATCAGAGGTTACCTGCTTGCCTTCTTACAGGCTCTATGCACCTCTACAAGACTCAACTGACAAGACAGGAAGATGGAACTAAGAGACTTTGCCTAGTAACACGAGTACACTAAATATCCTCAGAATCTTTCCATGACACTGAGGCCAACCAGCACAGACAGATGGCATCCACAGCATTAAGCTCTGACTCTCAGCTGGAGTGTTAACCTGGCTGTTAACATAATCCTCCCAGACTCATGGCTCAGAAAGATTGTTATCACACTTGGAAAGTGACAGATGCCCTGGGCCAAAACTGTATCAGGGATGGTATTAACAGTTCTGGAGTAGATAAAGTTCCAGAGCCCAAGAGCTTTTCCTATCATTATTTTATTTATACCTACAAAGGACAGCCTAGTAGTGCCAAACAACATGAACAAAAGTGAAACAGGCAGTTGAATACTGAGAAGCCAAAAGGCACATCTAAGAAATCACTGCAAGTACTGAGTTTGCTCAGGTCAGTGGTCATGACACACAAACTCCGTAAGATACCAAAGGTGCAAGCTGCATTTGTCTGACAGAGCAGCAAAATGTCACTGCTGTTCATTTGCTGTGCTAAAGCATGCTGAATAACAGGGAATTAAGAACAAGATTTAGAAGAAAGAAAAACCCAATAGGTAAAGAAGGTTATTATTAAATTTGATGGTAATACTTGGTTAGTCAACATATACAGAAATTGCATAAGAAAGTGCACATTACCTACCAAGCATCAAACACCAATGTACCTATTACAGCACACTTCAAAAAGCTAAGCCCAAGGTACAGTAATCTGCTAAGTATCTACTGTGGCTCAAAACAGCAGTAAACAAGGGAAAAAAAAACTACTTTAAAAGAAGGTACAACTGACATCTGTTAAGGAAGCCAGAAGGTTCTCTCTGTGCCTTAACAACAGTGTGACAGGCCTTTGCCTTCTCCTGCCTGGGGCATGTGCTTGGTGCTCTCACTGCTGAAGACCAAAGAAAGAGTCATGGAGTACCTCAACCTTCTTCATATACTGGCTAACCAGGTCCTCCACTTCCTTCCAGACAGGGCTCATATTTTCCTTATTCTTCCTCCTATCACCAATGCATCTATAGATTTTCTTGTTGCCCTCAATGTCCCCAAGCAGATTTAACTTTATCAAGAGCCTTGGCTTTCCCAACCTGAGCCCTACCAACTCAGACACTATCTGTTTTCCTCCCAGGCTACCTTACCCTCTGTAAAAAATTTAGTCATTAAAGATGCATTCCTTAATTAAAATCTGTTTTCAGCCACCAGTCTTCAGCAGATAGCTTTCCATGTTTACTAATGTCCTATAAATACAGCTTTGTCCAACAAATACTTACTATCATTCTTACCATGTTTAGCCTTGCCTTTTCACTGTTTTCAATGCTATCTGAAATAAAGATGCTCTTCAGTTGAAACAGCCTTAGCTTCTGTATCTGAAGTGACACGTCTGCTTTCTTTTGCAATTTTGATAAATGAACAGTGTCTTAAAGCTATATAAAAGTGATGCCAAGAAATCCCAAGAGGCTGATTTTCTTGGAATAATCTTAAGTCAACTAAGCTTGATTCAAAATCCATCTTCATTCCCCCCTCATCTAAATCTCAGCTTGACAGAATGCTCCTTATTAGTTATTTAGGAGAGGCCAAACTCAAGCCTTGAGGTCAGCAACATAATCAATCATCAAGAAAGGAACAGAAAATAAGCAGCAGCAGTTAGGTTCCCTCATAAATTTCCTGCTACCAGGAAAAATTCAGCCTTTCATTTGGACACTGCATCTGTAAACACCACTACAAAACAATGAGGAGACTGACAGCATTCTGTACTGGGGTACACAAGTCAGTCAGTAATGAGTAGAAAACCCCACAACAGAAAATGATGCAACACGGGCCCACCACATTTAACAAATTAAACAGGTCTGTTTTACACAGATCCTAAATCTTCATAAGTGTAGTTTGAGAATACACCTTTCCAATAAAGCTATAAAAAAACCCAAAACCAAACTCCTCTCCACCCTTGGTCTTGCATTTTCACCTTCCACTGTTTGCCACAGCCCCAGTAGTAACAAAATAGTACTTTCAGGATTGTAATGTGAGAAAGGAAGTACTGAAATGCTTAGTTAAAGTTTATCTTAAAAACCACCATGGTCCCAACTTCATCCTCACCTCAATTCTGTTTACAGACCACAGCAAAGCATGACTGTGAACTCTTTAAAAAAGTGCTTACTCCCAGATTATATTTCTGTTATACTTCAGTATTTGTTAGGGCAAACTGTAAAGCACCTTAACACCAGATTTTGGAAAAGAACAGAGCAAGAGGTGTTTACTGAATGCATTCAATAATTCCACAGACAACCTAATTTTTCAAATGCTATTTTTATTTCATGTTCATTTTTGACTAAAGTACTTAGACATTAAAAAAATTTCATATGATTTTCTTAAAGCAAGTTTTCCAAAATATTACTTTCTGGCCAACAAATTATTTCTCATAAGAGATTAAGACTACCACTGTTATATAAACATAGCACACAAGTAGATCCAACCACTTACAGCTTCCTGCAGCTCTGGTCTAGCTCTGAACTGCAAGCAGGTATCAGACAGTGGTTGCCAGCACTTCCAAAAGCATACCAAAACCTAAATGCCACATGTGAACACACTTCCTCTGATCTCTCCTAACATAATTGTTTCATTACATCATCCACCTTTGAATTTTTTTTGTTTTCCAGAAGTCAATTCATGCATTATTAAAAGAACTTAAGTTTTCTCAGTTCAGGATCTATGTCTTGTTTCCATCTGAATAGTTTAGAATCAGTTGCCCCTCTTTACTGTTACTTTATGAGAAGTCTACACAGGTACTTACCACCAAGTAAGGGCTACACAAAGCAAATAAACTGTGAATTCATCATAATGAAGAAAACCACGTTTTCATTACTTCTGCTGTCCTTTGCCCTCAAAGCACTTTTCTGTTAATACTTTGTCATTGTTTCCATTTTCAAGTATGCTTTAAAGAAGAAATAACACCATTTCTGTATTGTAATGGCTTTTGCTCATTTACCTCATTCCAGCTTCCTACCAAAAAATGAAAACACTTCAATCAAGAAAGCCTTTCATCTTTTCTGAGGATCTTCCTTTATTGAAATACTACTTTTTCAGAGGCCCTGTAAAAACCTGAGGCAGCATTTTTACTCTGTTCCACCACTTATTATCAGCACGTTTATTGTATTTAAAAAGTTATTCATCTTCCAAACAGGGCTGACATTTTCCCAAATGCTAATACCTTACTGGCAATATGTTGCCCTAAATGAGAGGCCACATGTTAGTCCATTACTAGTTTTAAGTTTTGCTCAACTAGATTTTTTTCGGATGGCTGCACAAACATGGTGCTAAAAAAAAAAAATAATAAAAAAAAAATCACTCTTTTCAGGTTTCCACAAAGGAGTAGCCCTAATTTGCTGTTAAAGCAGAGAGCCTGGAAACACTACAGTGAGAACCACAAATAAGTGAGCTATAAAACAGATCTTTTGGCACAGCAACATTTTCAAACCTTCTTGATACATTAAAGCACCACAAAGCCACTTTGGAAGATAAAACCAGAAGAAGAGATCATTGTCTAAACTTCAGCTAGCCATGGAAAGCTCAACCCCGACTCCTTCTGAAGATACTGCAAAAACCCAAGTTAGTAACGCATATGAGTGAGAAAACTAAGCCCAAAATTGTCTAAAAGGAATTGTTACTTTCAATCAAACATAACCTTTTGTCTGTATCAGAAGACAGAGCTTTTCAAGCACAGGAGCCATAAGGAACTTGGAAATAACTAGTTGATCCTAGAAGAGCAAATGCTGTTTGAATTGAGCATATTAAAAAATAAGGGTTTTATTTTTGAGCTGTGTGCTCATCTTCAAGCTTAGCAGAAACTCAAATTCTTTCCTTCGACAGAAACATTGATTTTACAGGCTAGATGAGTTCTTTAAGAAACTTGATGAAAGAACAAAATTGCACTAACCACCAGAAGAAAATCTCATCCTTTTCAGTCTCCTTAAATTTTGCCTAAAGACTAACCTAGGTTTCATGGAATGCAGTTTTGTCAGCTTCTTTCACAAGTATCTCAAAACTGCTGACCACAAGAAATGAACACACTGTCCCTATTTTCATCAGTACAGGTTTATGCTACCTGTAGATACTTGTGGGACAACTTGGGGGAAAACTACTCTGCCTACAGCAGTTCTCTGGGCTCAATACACAATGCTTACCACTTCTGCATGACTGGGCACTAAGCAGTGAACATCTTCCACATTTCCAAATCGAGATGCAGATCTTCTGAAACAAGTGCAAACTGGAAGGAATTCAAGAATGCACTTTACAAAGCTATGCATCTTTTTTTTTTTTTTTTGCCTATTTAGTGCCCCATCACCATCCCTCACTTCTCAAGGAAAGTGCATACAGGATCATGTATAACAAACGCTTTTGAGGACATCTGTACTTACTCCCCACACACTTTTAGGCTAGA
This sequence comes from Cettia cetti, assembly GCA_013401135.1. Taxonomy (NCBI): domain Eukaryota; kingdom Metazoa; phylum Chordata; class Aves; order Passeriformes; family Sylviidae; genus Cettia; species Cettia cetti. The sequence goes on from VZUI01027849.1 coordinate 93,892, forward strand.
ACATTTCACTGATTCAGCTTTTGTGCTCAAAAGCCCCTAAATGGTTATATATGAACATCTGATTGTAGGTATATGCAGTCAAGAGGACAGGATTAGAATTGAGAGCAAGGAAACAAGCTTTAGCTCCAGATCTTCAGTCAAGTTCTTCAAATCTGTAAACAGCAAATACACATTATTAAGAAGTAATGTAGGCTAATGAACTAACTGAGCAAAAGAATGGACCCCTCCTGGTTGCCAATTTAAAAATATCACTAATGGTACTGACCTCCTTTATCAAAGGCTCTGATACTTACTCATGAAAAGCATTTAGGAGGAAAGAAATAACCTTCCATTAAGAGTTTTCCCTTACTTGTAAATTTTTTTGTTCCTCTCATCCTTTGGAAAGTTGCCTTCCCTGGTGCTATACCTTAGCTGTTGCACAAGTGCTTACTGCTGTTGCCCTGCTGCTTCTGCACATCAGGACTTGAAGATTTACTCACCTGTTTGAATGGAACAAGAAACAAAACCCAACACTTGACCAAGAAACAGATTTGGGGAAATGAGCAAACAAGGATATTTAACAGAGTTGATTTTCCTACACCATAATCAAAATCCTCAGGTAATACAAATTCTATTTGCTTCTTCCACTGTCAGACTTGAACTGCCTTTCCCTATTATGGTTTTCTCACAAAATATCTGAGCTACACATCCTAAATGAGAATCAGAGGTTGAGTCGCGCTTGGGGAAAAGAAAAAAATCCAGCCTTTTCAAGTTGCATGCAATAAGTGATAAGAAATTTTAAAAAGTTACCACTGACTTTGCCACACAGACAAATGAACCAAAAAACCCCAGAACACCACATAACAAAGAACATATTTAGCCCAAACAGAATCCCAGCATCCTTAAAACATGTTTCATCGCTTAAGCAAGAAAAATAATTTCACAAGAACTGATAAACCAAATAAAACAAGGAATTCTGAAGGGGAGGAAAAAACTGTTACAATCAGCTGGAACAGAAACAGCCTCAAGATAAATAACAAAAGGCTACCAAGGACTGTGCATTAAGCCCAGTTGTTACTGTAATGCAAATGAACTGTCAACATCCTAGCCAGCACAGTTGGAAAGGTTTATCCTAACAGTCACATGCACTTCTTTTCTTCCAGCTGCTGGCTAGGCCTCCAGCATGGAATCTGCAATCCAGTACTGAGAAATGTGAGACTGTGACAAGATGAGCTTTGTGAAGAAGTATGACTCAAAAGATGGCTTTAAAGCTATAGAAAACAAATACGAAATACTGCTGTATTTCATTCTAGTAATAATGAACTCTGTGTTAGATATGCCAAATAAAGAAATACTAATATGTTCTGGCACTGCAGTCTAATGAATAGAAATAGAAAGCATACAAAGATTCCAGGCTTTACAAGAGCTCAAATCAGGAAAGTAAAGAAAAATGTCTTGTATAGAGAAGCTGCTAAAGTTTATAAAAGAAATGGCTCTGCACAGAGAGAAGCTTCCAACACTGTAGCTCCAGTGCTTGCACTGTCCACACGACAGCAGCAATACAGGCTGAACTGACAGACTGACAAAGGCTCACCCAAATGCAGGCATGCATAATCCTTGGGACAGGAATGATAGCTGTGTATCACCACAAAGGACTTGAAGTGAACCAAACCCACAGCAGACTCTTATGCAATAAAGCCTGTTTTCTGGCTGATCAACTTCAGCTGGATCAACTTCAGCTGGAATCTACTTGCCCAAAAACTTCATTTACAGCAAATACAAAAGATGGATGCAGAAGTCAATTATTCTCCCTCAGATAAAACCCTGTAATCACAATCCAGTAAATCCCACAGAATACAAGAACAACAAGGAAATGAAAACAAAACAAACAGTCCAAACCCAAAAAGTTTGGCAGGAGCTTTCAGTCTTGTAAAAGGCAGGAAGGTAAAAATATAACAAGCAAATTAAACCCTTTATTCATTTTCAGGAAATGCTTTTTACCTTAGCTACATTACAAGTGAATATCAGGTTTCCTATTCCTATGTAAAAAATCAACTAAATGTTACAAAATAGTACTTAATAAAGCATACTTAGTGTAAACAAAGTGCAGACTTCGTGTAAACCTTCATTCTCTCTTCAGTGTAACATGCTTCAAGAAAATAAAACAGGTTAAACTGATTGTCCTAGAGTGAATTAAGCAAAACGAAGCAGTATCAAGTCTACAATTTTACAAATCAATCGTTTAACTATTTAATAAAATATTTATAACTAAACTTTTTTCAATTTCTAAATAGCCCAACAAGTTTCTATCACAGTCAGTATCTCTAACTTCCCCACAATTAATGAAAAAAAAAATTCTTACCGGGCTTTAAAAACACATAAGAGCATATTTTTTGATTTTAACAACATTTCTATTTAAATGATGAATGACATACAAAAAACTAGAAATTAAATTATTGTTGAAGACACTCAGAGTAGCAAACTCAGGCATTTTACAGCATGCCTGCTTCTCACAAAAGTTAATTTCCTCTTTTAAAAACTCTTCTTTCCCATAGGTGAGATTATAGATTCCTGAGGAGACAGACTGATTGACATTTATATTCGTGTCTCCAGGTAAGAAATACTGCTATTACCAGTTTAAATATGAAGTACGGGTAAGCTCAGATGTAGCTAGGAAAATGTTAAGTTGAAAAAAACAAAAATCAGTGGTGAGAAGACAAATACCTATTTTTCCTTCAGCAAAATGAAAGAATTTATTTTCTCTTGATAGTTACAGCATGACCATATAAGACTCATCTGTGAACATTAAATTAGTTCAAGACAAAAGAATGCATCACAATCTGAACAAATAAAGGCATTTCACTTACCAAAGAAGCAAATTTTTACCACAAACTACATTTTCAGCAGACTGCTGACAAAGCAGAAGTTGTGTAGTGGCTTAAAGGCTGCATTCTTTCCAACCTATCAAGTGTCCAGATATATACAAAATAATGTGAGCAGTCAACTGCTTGCACACAGTTCTTAAAATCTTTCTTTCTGTGGTTTGTAACTATCATTTTCTGAAAATTACTTGCTCAGTTACGTTTTTATTATTATAGTCTAAACACTGTTCTGGTTACTGTTATAAAAAAAGACAAGTACCAGTGACTGCTTCACAGATTTCAAAACAGAGCAGTTTACAAGCATTACCCACATAACAAATGAAGACTTAACATTCAGAGCATAAAATTTATCTTGCTATGACTTTATGAGAATATGACAGTCTAGATAATGTCACTGGCTAAGAATGCTTAAAACTATGATAAACTTGGTCTGTTCAAGTTTAGAATAATAACTGGGGGGTTTATATCGTATCTTCTCAGACTAGTTAGAGCAATTTATACTCAGGAGACCATAAGTGAACAGAAAGAGTAAAGCACAAAGAAGATGGGAGTTAAACACATCAAATTCCAAAGAAAAGAGTACATGATTAATTTTGAAGGGTTTTGCTGTACAAAGGCAGATTTGGGGGTCACTAATTCAGATGAAGCTATGCCCCCGTTTTGTGGCATTCAGCCTCCCTCCTGAAAAAAGATACAAATACCACATAGAAAAACTAGCCTCCAAAGTTTTCCCTTCCTCTCTAATCTAGGGAAAAACAGCCACAAGCAGTTCCCTCCCTACCTTTCAGGCAGTTTGCACCTTACTCACAGTACAGAGCCAGAATTTCTCAGTCATCACGTGGCTCCTCATTCTGTTAGCATATGAAACAGTCTGATTCTCAGTTAAGGGAACCTCTGTCCAGAAGACAAAGGGAAAGCACTGTGGAAGAGTACTGAAGGACTGCCTGTGCTCATGAAGTGGGCAGTGTGGCAGCCACAGCAGAAGCCAAGGTGTCTCTGGCCTGTACCCAGTTTGTACAGCTGCAGCCCATACCTGATTTGAGCAAAGAGGGAAGGCCTAAGAATAGCACCAAATAAGCTCTAAGCAAGTTATCATATAAATCCTAATGATTCATGTGCTTCCAGATGGACAAGAAGGCCAGAACAGCCCTACTGATTTTCCCAGACTGAGCAGCACAAGGCACAGTAGCAGAGCACTCATCCAGAGAGACAAAGCATACTCATACTCAGACCTTCTGTGGAATCCAGGGGTCTCATGGCTGTGCCATCAGTTTTGTATTTATGACCATTGCAAACTCAACATTTGTTAAGAGTGCTTTTTTTGAGAGAGAGACACCACCGACTAACAAACAAAGGAAAAGCCTGGAAGCATTTACCAGTGTCCACTTAAGAGTTCCTCATCTCCTTTGGCAAAAAAAAAAAAAAAAAGATTCTAGTCCTAAAACAGGGCCCAATTTCTACTGAAATAAGCTTAAAGTTCTCTCCACAGATCCAGAAATATGTGGTACTTCTCACAGCCTCTGCTAAAAGGTTGCAGAAGGCGCACAGTGGAACAGCTGCTGTGTTCCACTCCAGTGACAGCTACATTTCAGTGGTGGATTAAGTGGTCCAGAACCATTTTTACCTAACTCACAGGGGTGTAGTGAAGGCTGTTTATAAAGCCATGCAATGATGGGACATACTAAGTATCTTTATACACTCTAGCACAGTCATGCTGGGTACAACACTGCAAGACACAGAACTTGAAAACTCTACAGTTACAAATGATTGTCTTTGTCCTGCTGTTATACTGCAATGTATTATTATTTGCATTTTAATGTTCTTGCATACACCTTCAGGGCAGGAATCCTATTATCTGAACTATCTCTACCATCTTGTAATCCTACAGCGCTTTATAAAACATAATAGTGAAAAGCAACCATATACAATGTACACTAACTCCTTATCACCCTCCCTCTAAATTACAGTAGAAAGATGAATTCAGTAGTAATGAGGACACTCAACTAAGAAGTTGCCTTAGATAATTTTGTTTGGAGTTCCATTGTACATTAAAGATTTGGGGAATAACAAATCTATTTAAAAAAAGTGTGCCTGAAGCTTTCTAACAGGTGAGACAGCTCAGCAAAATAAAGCAGCAAGTACGTGTACAGCCACTAACACCTACACCCTTTCTGGTAACAATTTTCACAAAGAAAGTGATGAACACAAAAAATCAAAATGCTTTTCTTCCATGGGACAATTCTGCAATTAATGGGGTTTTTTTTTGGCTAGAAGAAAATACATGCTAGAAAGAGTAGAATGGAGAGAATGCCTCAGACTAACACCTTCTTAGCTATAATCACAAATAATTGCCTCTTCTTACACTAATGAGCAAAGCAAAATGGAAAGTAATTTAGACAATTCATTCAGGGTAATAGCTTTGTGAGCTAATATTACTGCCGAGAGATCCATTCTCAATTTCCTCGAGTACAATAACAGAGCAGCACTAAGTTTTTCACTTCAGGGAGCTTTTCTATCCTATGTAAATATAAACACAAATCCCATTATCTATTGATAAAAACAACAAAGTGAGTTAAATAAAGTTTCATATGTTACACCTTCATATAACAGCTATCAGCTCCTTGGATCACAAGTGTAAATAAAACACTTCACTTACTGAAATCAATGAGAAACCTTCCAAATCCTTGCCTTTGGTATTGGGGCATGATCATTATGCAGGAGACATTGTACTTCTGCTGGCAAAGCTTTTCCTGTGGGAAAGAGAAACAGATCAAGTATGTCAAAGCACTGCTGAAGTGGGCAATTGCCTGCACCTGCTACTGTCCTTGTAAAATATCCCAATAAGGTGAACAGATGCATGGGTTCAGTACCAAAGTCAAATAATTCCATGTTAATGTCTAATTTTAAGAAAGAAGTATCAAACCTAACCTTCAGAATATTTTTAAATTAGTTAACCACTTGGCATCTTAAAAATTAAATACATTATCTGAACAGCATAATAAAGTTTAAATGCAGTAAAGGAGAAAGACAGTAAGAAGAGGGAAATACTTTCATGCTTCACTGACCATTCTCTCAAGGATATGAAAGTGGAATACAAAACCCATACACATGGTGAAATTGCATTTTCTGTAATTGCTACATTAAGTGCCTGCAGGTTTTCACTTTTTTTTTTTTTTGTCTTCTCTCAGAATATGTAGTCAGGGTGCAGGGGAGGAACCCCACAGGTGCAGAACTAAGAAGTTATACTTGAGGCATGTTAAGTTTTTCAAAGCTAGATGCTTATCACCAGAGATAATCAAGGCAGAATGCTCAGAAACAAAAGCTTTCAGACAGAATGAAGTCATATATGGGCAATGGGGACAAATACTACACTGATTGTTTAAGAAAACAGAAGCTAGGATTAGGAAGCTGTTTTAACTACAGAAGTTTATAGGTTCTTTCCAGTTTATTGATAAGAAGGAAGAGCTTTGTTACCTTGAAAAGACTAGACCCCAAAAATCAGCAATAGGCAGTTTTAAGGGAGACCAAAGGAACCAGAAATATCCAGGTCAGTATAACTGACAAGGAGCTGTGATACTCACATATATAGTTTAAGACACCAGCTATCAGTTCAGCCTCCACACAAGATGGCACAAGAATGGCAGGATCACATGCCAGTACATTCATTCCCAAATACTCCATCAGATACCCAAGCCATTCTCACAAGGTTTCTTAGTTTCTACAATCTAGTTAAATATTTCTCTGTACAGGCTTCCCAAACTCTCAAGACTACTGCTAGTAAGAAGTCCACATCCTGGCAAAACATTTACAACCAGGTAAGAAAAGTCAGAGCATTTCTGCTAGTAAGACACACACTTCTTTCAAAAAACAGGGAGAGCGGGGAGACATAGATGGATGACATGCAATGATTTGAGATGAAAATTTTTCCCTAAGTTTTTGTGGTGATAATACTTGTGATCAGATCACATTATCATCAACACAGACTGGCCAAAAGCAACAGGGGTGGAGCGGAAGAAAATGTATCCACTGTTTGAGGGACCATGTGCTAAGGACATCCTTCACTCTGCCACCTCAATAAAGGCAGGACATGGAGATCCATGTGGCAGCAAGAATACAAGGGTTATTCAGACACCATGGAAGTGCCTGAGAATGGTCACACAAGCATTAGAGCTGCTCCCTAAAAGGCAGCAGGACTGAATTGCCAAACCCGAGTGCCCCTTCCAACGCACACAGCATGGTCAATAAACAGGAGTAAACAGAAGCCACTGTGCAGCAGGAAAACAATGACACAATTGCCATCACAGAGCCATGGTGGGATCACTCACACAACTGAAATGGATGGCTATAAACCCTTCAGAAGGGATAGGTGGGGAAGAAGAGGCAGTGGGGCAGCCTTGTATGTTAAGGACTGCCATAAGCTTAATCACAGTGATAGAAGAGTTGAGTGTTTCTGAGCAAGAATCAGAAGGAAGGGCAACAGGGCAGATATCCTAGTGGGAGTCTGTTACAGACCACCCAACCACAATGAAGAGGCAGATGAATTATTCCATAAGCAGCTGGGGTTAGTCTCATGATCACTTAGCCCTTGTTCTTAAGGGGGACTTCAATTTACCAGATGTCTGTTGGAAATACAACACAGCAGAGAAGAAGCAGACTAGGAGATACCTGGATTGTGTGGAATAAAATTTCCTGATACAGCTGCTAAGCGAGCCACGAAGGGAAGGTATACAGCTAAATCTGCTGCTTGTGAACAGAGGACTAAGGCATGATGTGATGACTGGATGTCATCTTGGGCACAGTGATCATGAAAAGATAGCTTCTGTTTCTTGAAGAAATAATGAGGGGGGTCAGCAGAACTGCTACCTTGGACTCCCACAGGGCATACTTTGGCCTGTTTAGGATGCTGGTTGAGAAAGTCCATTAGGATGCAGTTCTTCAAGGCAAAGGAGTCCACAAAGGCTAGACGTGCTTAAAGAAGCAAATTTTAAAAAATACAGGAGCAGGTCATCCCCATGTGATTCCAGATGAGCATGCAGGGACAACCTGCCTGGTTGAACAGACAGCTTTGTTTCAAGCTCAGGGAAAATGAGTCTATCACCTTTGGAAGAAGAGGCAGGCAACAGGAGGACATCAAGGGTGTTGTATGTTTTTGCAGGGAGAGTATTAGAAGAGTCAAAGCACACCTAGAATGGAAACTGGCCACTAGCAGACAAGAAAAAACGGTGTTATTCTACATAATCACTACATAATCACTGGGGGCGGAAGTAACGAATTCTCCACTTCCAAGACGAGGACATGGTTTTGAGTGGAAGTAAAAGAGAGTGTACAGAGGGTCCACATTTTTGCCCTTTTCCAGAGGAGTGGGTGGCAAGCAGTGCAGTGCTGCTGGTGACTGGAAGGTTGTCCACCATTTTTTTTCGGTCTCTGGCTGGGGTGGGGGGGAAATGTGGGCGCAGCAGTAGGCCACTTCTGATGCAGTGAGCATTTTACATTGTATCACTCTCTTTTATACACTGTTATTAGTATTGTTGCTGTTACTCTTGCTATATCTCATTGCAATTTTCAGTAAATTGTTATCCCAACTCATAACCTCTGCCTTTTCCCTCTCTCTATCACTAGAGGGAGTGAGGAAAGGGGAGCAGCTGCACGGGGCTTCATTTCCAGCTGGGCTTAAAACACAACAATGAGGAAAAGGCTGAAGTTGTTGACACCTTCTTTGCCTCAGTCTTTTAACAGCAAGATCAGCTGTACTCAGGGTACCCAGCCCCCTGAGCTGGAAGACAGAAACAGGGATCAGCATGAAGCCCCAGTGATCCACAAGAAAATGCTTAGAGATGTCATGCCACCTAAAACATCTGCAAGTCCAGGGAGCCCAAGCCAACTGTTGCAAGAGCTCATTGAGCCACTCTCCACCACTTACCAGCAGCCCTGGTTAACCATGAAGGTCCCAGATGACTGGAGGTTAGCAACTGTAGAACAAATAAAAAGTAGCAGAAAAGATTTGGGGAACTAGAGGTCTGTCAACATGACCTCTTGTGCCAAGGGAAGGTCATTCAGCAGACAGTTCTGGCACATGCAGGACAACCAGGGAATCAGGTCCTGCCAACTTGATTTTATGAAAGACACGTGCTGCCTGATTAACCTGATCTCCTTCTATGACAGGGTGACCCACTTGGAGGAGGAGGGAAAGGCTGAGTCTATGTTCTACTTTGGGCTGAGGATATGTTCTATTTCTTTTATCCCCAGTAAGTAGTGACAGGTCGAGAGGAAGTGGCCTCGAGTTGCACCAGGGGAGGTTCAGATTGGATATTAGGAAAATTTTCTTCACTGAGAGGGTTATGAAGTACTGGAACAGGCTGCTCATTGAAGTGGCAGAATCACCATCCCTGGAAATGTTGAAAATACTTGTAAATATGGCACCTAGAAACACTGTTTAGCAGCAACTATGGCAGTGCTGGAGTAACAGTTGGACTCAATGATCCCAAGGGTATTTTCCAACATTAAACATTCTATGGTAAGGAACAAAAATCAAGATACTCACCTTAAGCTACCACACCTTAAATAAATGGAGAAAATACTTGTCTAAATAGAAGCTGATGTGTTTGTCAGAAGAAGTTCTGATGACATTAAAGACAGTGTAAATTGTGCCTACATGTCTCACTTTAATTCCAGCAAGGCCCACCTCTCAGAAGGATGTGGCCAGACATCCAAGAGATTACTGTATAATACCCAGGTACTCTGACAAGACTTTTGGGCTTCCCCTAACTACTATTTTCCCACAAATCACTTATTCAAGAAAGAAAACATACAGGCATTAGAAGGCAGCAATACTAGGAACAAGAAGTCATAAACTTCTGAGAAACTGTACCTATTCAATACATCCCTAAGGGGCAAATTATGGACATTAATGGAAGCTTTTCCCATTGCAGGCACATCTAACTATAGTTCATTTTTCTTGGTCATCTTTGTCAAGATAGTCCACTCAAATATTATTTTTGTCAATAGCTGCCATCTATTACTTGAAAATCAGCCACAACTGACACATCCACTCTAAACAAGGCAGGCACCATGAAGTTAGGCAATGCATTCTTACATGGGAGCAGCAAATAACTGCATTAGATCAGACTGCACACAAGAGAGCAACATCACTGCCCATTTACATCTAAATAGCCAGCTGGAACTGCCAGCAGTCAAGCCATGAAAACACATCAACATTCCAAGTACCTGCAACTTTTACAAGTTAGACTTGGCATACTAATGCAAAAATGCTGGGGAGGGAAAGAGATTTAAATATTCATCTGAAACCACAACAAATTCGGGAAACAAAACAAATGAAGAAACAATTCACAAACAAGAAAAAGCCCACCCCCATCCATGTGGCCTAACGAATTCTGAATTTGCATCAGTCAGGGGCAAGAAAGTACAATGTATATGAGACAATGCACATAATATTCAAGATTCACAGAGAGACTTTCAAGCTTATGCGGGGTTTTTTCCCCAACTTCTGATTTTTATTTGCTGTTAGCAGAAGTATTAAGGAGAACAGGACACAAAAATTATTAAATAAGCCCACTTTTAAAATTTTTACCTTAGAGAAATATCCAACTAAATGGCAGCCTTTCTCATCATTTTTTGTAAGGACATAGAAGAGGAATGGTTCAACATCATAATACAAGGTTTTGTGGTCCAGAAAGAGCTTAGCTAACAAACAAAGATTCTGACAATAAATTTTGCTCACATTTCCATCAACCTAGAAAAGCAAGACAGATGCAGTTATTTCCATGACACCAACAAGTTACAACAAAACAACTTACAGAATCAATCGTATCCTAGAAAGAAACGTGAACAGTATGGTGTTACAAGAAACAAACAAACAAACACATCAAGGTTCAGAAGAGAAACGCCCTCATTTCTTCTTAAATAAGAAATCTCCAGTTAGTGCTAATTACTTTGCATTTTTAAGTAACCTCTGAGTGTCTGGATTCATTAAACAAAGTAACTTCACCTTTTAATTGTTCAAGACAGACTTACCTCTTTCACTTTATTCCCTGGAATGAAAATGAATATGACTCGCAGATAACAAAAATGCACTAGTTAAAACTGCATTAAATTGTGGCTTGCTAGAAGGCAGTGGAGTACAACAACTTTTAAGAAAACCCCGAACAAAGAAGTGTATTATGTTGAATCCTTAATGTGTAAGGCAAATAAATGAGTAGCAAATTACATATCAATCACATCAATGTTTTGGATAAATTAGACAAGACAAAATTTCCATGCCAGGCTAAAACACCATTGAGTGAGAGAGGTAAATTTCCTGGCTAAATACTACAATTAGTCTAGGTATATTATGAGTGTAAAGAGTCAAGCTGTGATTCAGACAGCTACAGAAAAGCCAGACACAAATGCAGATTTCCTAGATCAATTAGGTACTTCCTGAAAGGCTCAGTCAAAGGCAACACATTTTTAAAATAATCTTAATAGAAAGGTTTGCTTGTACTGATTTTTTTGATAATGACCATAGCTGTATTTCATTCAGAGAGAAACAAATGATAGGAACTGTGCAGAAAAATAAGCCATCCTCTGTTCTCATTTGTTTTGAGTAAGAATCTTAGTTACAAATCTAAGCAAAACCCATCCTTCTGGATATATTCAGGGATTTTAAGCTATACTAGTGCAACAGTAGTACAGCTGCAATGAGTGGATTGAAGAAAAAAACATTCAACGGATGGAGCTACTGCTCCTAAAGGCTTCAGGATAAACTTGTATACAGCTATTAAGAGCCTATCAAATACATCAAGCTCTCTCACAGCACACTCCATTGTCCAGATGCTTTTTATTACTTTTCACATTTACTAGCAAGCGTGCAAATAAAATGTGAACATTAAGTAAGCAGAAATCACCACTGGGTAAGCCATAAGCTTGAAAATGCAAATTATGTGAGCTGTCTTTTTCAGTAAGAACATTTGTAGAGAAATGTAAAAAACTTAAATTTCAGGCAAACATAGCTTGTTCATCAGTTTTAAGTGTGAGAAGCAGGGAAAAAAAGAGGGACAGCAAGCTCAAAAGGAAGCATCTGTCAAAAGTTGCTTGGCTACAGCACAGTAGTAAGCTATGTCTAAGTCTGCTCCCAAATCTGTCAAAGTCATGCTCTGGGCAGAGGTACATAAATCACAAAACGCCAAACTTATTTCCATTTCTCTCAAAAACACAAAGCATGAAGGAAACCATAAGCTCTTCATTCTGCTTAAAAGAAAATGGTTGCACAGAAGTCTTGAAAGGATCCATGAAGAAGGACATCAACGAATGACTAAGTTTCTACAGCAATCAGTGACAACTGACATTAACATTTGAAATAAAAAAAAGACCCAAACCAATTACATTTATTTCAGAAGGCTTAACACAAGTCCTTACTGAACCATCCAGAATAGACAAAGGGAGTAAAAGCAGGGGAGAAAGAGTTGGGACATTGCTTTCACAATACTTTGTTTTCCATGTGTTATTTGCAGCAATCCCCCAACTCCCCATCCTCTTGGTATTTCTCTGTATTTTATTTTATTAAGAATTTTTCATTTACATGTTAGCAGTAGTTAATAAAAATAAATGAGAAAGCATAATTTGCCTATTGCATGCTCCACAGTTAAGACCTGCTAACAGAGAAAAATCAAGCTATTTTAAACTGACTAGGGCAATTTCATTCTTGACAGGAGAAGAGGTAAGTCTATTTACAATGCAAGTCTTTTGCTGATAGATCTTCAATATTTATAAAAACTGCCCAAGTCAGGAAGGAAGCAATCTTGATGCAAACCGTTATTTTTTAATAGCACAAACACAACCAAATGAATGATTAGTCTTCTCCCTACACCCTGGACACTCAAGCAGCCAGAAACGAATGGCTGACAAGGGGTACTTTTGCTGAGAAGGAAAAGGCAAACCAATCCAAGATGAGAACTGCAAAAGAAGCTCCAAGATTCATCCTAGTCAAGTATCTTGAAGAGCTTGGCAAAGGCATGAAGTACAAGTAAAGTACGAATCATGAAAGAACATGGCAGGGTAGAACAGAATTGGGAAGATGGATTTCATTTTGCAGTATAAGCAGAATCTCAACTTGGTTTTGCAGTATAAGAAGAATCTCCAAGGAAGAATTTTAGCATGTTTAAGTTTTCACTAGTTCTACAGCTGGTCTGTAACATGTACAAACTGGTTATTTTCCAAAAACGTATACTTTTGATACACCTACCTCAAATACTGAAAGGTCATTTCTTCTGTAAATTTCATTGGCTGGAGGATGAAACCAGCCACATTTCTCTGAGTGCCTTAACAAAATGTTTTTACTTTTCATATATTTAAGACAGAATTCACACAGGTAAAGCTTTGGTAATCTGTAGGAAAATTAAGAAGATTTTTTATACAAAAAGTTTGTTACATTCTGTAAACAAAGTTACCAGAAATGAAAAACCCTTACCATTCAAAAATAAGGTACAATACATAAATGCTACTAAAGCATAACTAAATAAGTCAATACAAAATTAGAATGAATGATTGAACATTCACACAGTAGACATCAGAAAAGGCAAGTAAGAAACAATCAGCTTCAATCAATCAATCACAGTGAATCTAATTCAACAGAACTGTGCTGTGGTCAGTTTGTGGTCCAGCTTCAGGCAGATCTCAGTTACTTCCCCCTTCCCACACTCCATCTTAGTTTTTGCTGTGGTCTCCATCAAAGTAAGCACACTGGAGTAATTAAAATTTCATCCTTCTTGCTCCTATTAAATATAAAGGAAGCACAAAGCAGGATACAGGGGATATCCTTCCCTTTAACTTTCCTTATCTTGCATCTGGGGAAGGCTCGGAGATTTTCTTCCCCCTCTTCCAAATATTTGGGCAAGACAGCAAACTCTAACAGGATTATACCCCTTCACCTCCACCAGAACTATCACTTTACTACAGAAGCCAACCCAAAGAGCTCACATATAGGCAAAACATCTCCCTCCTACACATCTCTACAGCACAGGCAACACAGACAAGTGTACTTCTCTGGGGAGGATCCAGTTCAGACTACTTACAAGTAATCCACATGCCCTGTGTTCTACATGCCACCATAATCCACACCCTTTGGTAATTTTTATGGCTACTCACCTTCATTTTTAAATTACTGAAGCAGTGGAAGACTGCTCTAGAAATTAATTACTCTGCAAAGTTTTAAAGCAGAGAACAATCTTTATCTGCTCTGAAGTTACTAGCACATCCTGAGATCACAGACATGGTTTGCACTACTCCAGTATCCTAAGGAAGTTCAACAACAACGTAAAAAATAGTTTGAACTATCTGTCCAATGATGTAATCCCACTGCACTCAAGAGCCACAGTGCCTCCTACATTGTCATCCCACTCTAGCCTCATACTAGTAGCCATCATTATGCTTCTATATGGGATTAATTTACTTGATGGAATAGGTAGCTCACCCTTTCACAATATGATATAAGCTGAGGGAATAAAAAGCAAAGCAGAAATAAAAAATTAACCCTACAAACACACTTGCAATAATAGGACAAGGAACCGCTCTCCACACTTTTTTAGCCCTTGATCTATATATGACGGATACATGACATATCCCTCATTCCCACCACACACACAAAAGGCAGTTTAGAGTAACACTGTGCAAAACAGTCTTTCAGAACAGATCACGCATGCTACAGCAGCAGAGCTTGATAAACATGCAGTTCTGAATATCTGCCAGTGCGCCATAGAGACAGTGGATTAATAAAACATTTATTTTCAGCAAACACAAACTCAGCAGAGATCTGCTGAGCATGTGTACTAGCCTGCGCACTCTTCCTGGCTCCAAGGTGCACCCTTGCAAAGTTGGCCACAAAGGAGATACTGTTGCCACAAGTTGCTCACTTTGACTTATTTAGCATGACATCTCCCCTGGTCCTTAGAAAAAACGAGGTTAACAAATGCTGGACCACAACCAAGAGTAATTTGTATAAAGGGCCAGAAGTTGCACATACGTCATTGCAATGGTGTAAGAAAAACAAAAAACAACAACAAAAAAAAACCCAGACAAAACCAGACAAATAAATGAAAACAAAACCAACAAATCCACAAAAATAAACCTCAAACAAAACCACACCAATACACACTGAATGTTGACATTTATACAGAACTAGATAAGACTTTTTATTGCATCTTTGATTTAGAACTAGCTAAAAAGAATGACAAATCCTTGTCCTCAGTTATAAAAGCGTATTTACTTTTAAAGGCTTTAAATTATTAAGTTACAAAAGGGTAAAAAATAAGTTGTAATGTTCACATCAGAAAAATGCCAACCACGTATGGCAATCTTGACAACTTGCTACCTTGCATATTCCTGTGGGTAAGGTGAAGAGTACCAGGTCTGGATCTCATATTTTCCAAACTCAATCACTGAAGGGTATCGCCCACTTGTTTCACCAGTGTTTTTACACCCAATTTTCTGCCAGGTGCAATTAAAAAAAAAAAAGTATTAGTTAACGAAAAGAAGAAACTTGAGCTTTATAGAACCAATTTCACCCACTGAAAGCACGAGAAACCTGAAGTATCCAAGTCAGATGCTTAAGCTCTTTAAATTACCCTGACAGAGGACAGAGTTTGTAAACAGAAAATACAAACAGCAAAAGCCTATCCAAAGAGGCACAACAGCCTCAAGTTCTGTTCTCCCATAGCACCTAGTGGGATGATGTCCCTCTAATTCTGGTGCAAACTCAAAGCTGTCCTTTTGTGAAAACAATGAGAGAAAAGGTATCAGCACAACCCTTCAACAGTAACTGGAATTTACCTCAAAGAGTCAAGAATATGCTAAGACACTGATTTCAGCTATAATATTGCATTTAAGCTGATCAAAAAATGACTGCTAGGCTCTAAAGGGGTGGCAAAATATAAAAGCATAAGAAAGGTGGGGAAAAACAAGCAATTTCAATGTCAACTTCTAGTAACCTTACCACCTAACATTTTTAGGGACTGCATATGAAAGATAAAGAAAGCAAGTAGTGGGAACTATTTCCATGAGGAACAGAAGTACAAGGTAATAATGAAATTGAATCTTTAAACTTAATTGGAGTTTGTTGGTTAACATGCTCTGAATGAAGACTGTAAACAAGTCACTGCGTAATGTCAGTTCTTACACGCTCAACATGAAAAAAACCTAAGTGACTTCCATTGCTGAAAAAAGTACAACACACAGCCATTTATGATGCCATTTTAAGAAAGCAGCAACTGAAACATTAGATTCACCCACCTTCCGACTCAGGTTCTCAAAGACACTGGCTGTTCATTCCACAGACACAGAAAAGTAGAAGTCTGGTTCACTACTCTGATTCAGCTCAAATGTTATCACTGCTAGATAAAGCCTACAGTATTTAAACTCAAAGTGTGCTAACTAATCAGATAAAATGAATTTATGGACTTACTAAACCTGATTTTCTACCAAGCAGTGTGTTTCTGGGACTGACTTAGCTTTTCAGAGTATCTGCTTTATTTGCTGAGGAAAATCATTGGGCACATCCTTACCAACCAATATGCTCTCAGTCCTGACCAGGATGTCAGCTACTTTTAAACTCTGTTTGATCATGTAGTCCTGTGTCCAAAATGCTAAAGTATATCTTTCAAAATCTATCGTGTCATTTATCATCTGACCCATTCCAGCATGATGCCTTGTCTCCTATGTGTATATACAGTGTCTCCCAGATAAAATTCACAATATATTAGATTAAAAGGAATATATTAGAAATTAGGAGACTGAAAATTAACTCAGTTTTTATTTACAGAAATAACTATATTTTGTGCAACATGAGTCTTACCTCCAGGGAGAGTTCTCGGGCCTGCTTAAACACTTCCAAATCTTCCTGTGTAACAGTGTCCTTGCTTCCCAACAGAAATACATCTGTATTTTCTTGTTTGATGCTTAGTTTGATTTCAGTATCTGTTATTTAAAACCAGCAAAAAGTTTATTCACAGACATGAAGGTTACATGTGCATTAGCAAAGTGATACTATTAAACAGGATTGCAACTATGGCTGTTATAAACTCCCCATTTTAACTAAATTTTGGATTATTAAGTAAGAGAAGTGAACCCTTCACCCCCTTGTTTTGTAGCTTGCTGCTGCACCAGCTATTTTTTGGTACTTGCTTGTCTGTATAAGCCTTTATAATCCAGTTCTACTCAATTAGTTTTAAGCTTCATGAAATGGAGTATATTCTATTGCTAGAACTATGCCACCTGATAAATTCCAGTATACTCTGGAAGATAAACACAAGAGAAAAAAAGTAGCCCTTAAAACTTGAAGATTAATGCTAAGCTAAATCTCTATTCAAACATTGTAAATTAAATGTATCTTTTTCTTAAATAAAAAAACCAAAAAGGTAGTTCACAGCAGTACAGATCAAGTGTTGTGGAGACTGTAGTACGATGGAACTGTTCATGAAAAAGCAATGGAGCAGAGGGAAATGAATTGAAATGCCCCCCATTTTAAGCACTGACAGCACACAATCATGATGACAGCACTACTGCCACAGGAAGGGCAGGAGAAGAACAAGAAGTAGCATGACAAGTGGCTACTCATGCGGTACTACACAGCCATAAGCAACATTATGAAGGCATTTGGGGCTCCTAGTGTCACTACAGATGCAAAAAAAAAAAAAAAAAAAAAAAAAAAAAAAAAAAAAAAAAAAAGGTGTGGTATTAGTCAGGAAAAAAAAAAAAACCAACCAAAAATGTTTTGGAGATTTAGTCAGCATTAGATAAAAGGTCAAAGTTTTGTTGTTTTTGTATGAAAGTGAAGTAAGAACAAGAGAAATAGCTAAGACCTATGTGATAAGAATTTTGGTTTTGGACGGGACGCAGGTTTGGTTGGCGCTTTGACCTTTGCTTACCATCATCCTGATCAGGTTTAATCCTTCCGTCTGTCAAGCTCCCCTTCCCTGGTGAGGGGGTCCCCATCTGAGGGGTCATTTTATACTTTAATCTGCCTAGAATCCTGTGCTTTTTAAAGAAAGCTGTTCTCTTGAGGTGAGCAATTGCTTTCAAAGCATGTCCTCTAGACATACCCCATCCAGAAGCACGAGACATAAACCTACCCCTAATCTCTTTCTTTCCATAGAAACAACTATCAGATGTTGATGTGGAAGATAACTCTGGTTTACTACAGAAATGCTTGCAGGGTCCATAGCTTGGGTGACCCTTTTTTTGAGACTGTTCCTGAGTGGTATAGATATGAGAAAGTCCATCAAAGAGTCCCTTTAGCTGACTGCTACTAGGAAGGCTACTAAAGGAGGGTATGCTTGACTGACTGGAAGAACTTTGGGGAGGGTTAGAAGAAGTCAAAGTGCTGGATTTTTGAGAACTGGGGCTCTGACCAGAGATGGGGATTGGGGGTAGAAGTGAAGAAGGTGGAGGTTTTAGCTTTTGTGTGGTACCTGTAGCCAACACAAGAGAAGTGCATGACTGTTTCTGAGAGACCTTTTTCCTTGGACGATAGTGCTTTGAAAAGTCTATTATTTCACCTCGTGATCTGCGACCATCAGGTGATGGTGTAAAGAACTTAGTAAGGCCATCAATGAGACCTTTGGTTTTCTTGTTAACTTTAAGTGTAGAGGCAGATATGTAGGTGGAGGTGGTGGTGATTTTGGTGGTGGCACCAGGCCGAGTGGGGTCTGTAACAGGCAATCTGCTGCTTGAATCCTTCACAGATGCAGCATGACCAGATGAAGGTGTGGTACAGACTTTAGTCTTTTGACCCCTACCAGGTGACCCCCTTCCTGTGAATGCATTCACGGATCCTTCATCACTGGTTACAGACCTATGCAAAAATTTGAAAAATAAAAATCAGCATTCAGAATCTTTACTGTCAAATAGCACTATCATTTATACAAGTTACCTAGGCCACTGTACTTAAAAATATTTAAAGAAATTTAAAGACATATACACTTTGGAAATACACTTCACACTGTGACATAACATGAATTTTTTTTTTTCCCTTCTCCTTTTTGTTCCCCCTCCCCTATAATCTTTAAAATATAGTCCACAGTATATACATAAGTGCTGGCATAGCAAGATCTCCCAAGTATACAACCTTCTCACATACTTTTAGGCATAGCCAAAGTGTGCTTCTTTGGAAAAAATATTACACCATGTTTGTACAACAACTGCACCATCACCATAGAGTTTATTGTACACATAGAGGAGATGAATGCTTTCAGTGTTAATCTGATATCAAAACAGTTAACTTCAGACTACACTTGCTTAAACAGTAGAGTCGATTAATCCTTTACAGCAATACAGCCAATCTTCAAGAAACTGCTATTTTTTCCCCCAGCACTCTTGTTGGATTATGTAAAACATGGCAGTAAAACTTACCACCAAAGATCTAAAAGCCAAATGAGGTAGTTTATTAAGAGCATTACAACAAAACCAAAGAAATAGACTCTTTAGAAATCCTAAAAATAGCAAGACACAAAAATAGCAAAGAGGAAAGATCAAGACTATAACCAAGGTGCGTTTGCAGAAAAGCCAAGAACTAATCAGGCCTAACATGGAAGGTGTTAGGAAAAAAGAGTGGTGAATCTTATTTAAACACTAAGAAGAAAATGGGCATATCAAAAGGCAACATTTGTGAGAGCAGAATTGCAGCCTTAACTAGCTGCTAATAACTGAAGAGAGGAACTACACTGCCGAGTAGTATATTCTAGCATACACAAACAGAACTTTTGAAAATATCTGCAGTAAAAGATGGTTGTCAGGACATACAATCAAATTACAAAGCCAAACAAAGCTACATAGTTGTATCACATGCTTTCTTTCATTCCCTTTTCCATCCTGCTCTTTGAAGTTAGCTTATTTACTTTGCAGCACAAAGTGTTCTTCCACAGATTTTTGCCCTCTTAATTGAGATACTGAAAAATAATTAACTGCAACAGGTTACTTCTAATTAGCCTAGGGCTACCATCTGGTTTACTGACCTCCAAGGGCCTATCAGCTTAAGAACTAGCCCCTTTTCCACCCACACATCCTTAAATTTGGTTAGTTCCTAAGAGGCAACAAAACCAAAAACTTCTAAGTCTTTTGAATCCTTTGGTGTCATACACATAAGTCTATCACAAGACCTATTCTCAGTACCAGATGTGGTAATCACCAGCAGTGCCAGAGGCCAGCACACACCTGGTTTAAGTTAATCTTACACAGTAATTGCCTGTGAAGGGCTTCCTACAGATGGTCAACAGGCAAAAAATTATTCCAGCACCACTGGACAGATTTTCTTTGTACTATACAAGGACTAAATGGCATTGGCTAACCCTCCTGTATTTCATGTGACCACATACTTTTTATGTTTGACACTATTGCCTTCCATACACCACAATCACTTTTAAATAGGATTTCATGCAGAAGAGTCTCTTCCTTTATTCTATCTCCAACCACTGTTTTTCCAAAACAAGATTGTTTTTATATATGAGACACTGAAGTAGAAGAATGTGCTGGCAGTATTGCAAATATTTATTTTACAAAGAGCTTCCCAAGCACTCCTGTAACATGCTCATGCAGCTCACGTGCTACAAAGAAAACCTTTATGAAAATATTAATAATCTTCATATAATACTGAAAGAACTTCTGCATCCTTTAGCATGATGTTCTCTTTAAAAGTTGCAGCTCCGAATCTCAATAGCAAAGCATCACAGGAAAACCCTCATAAAATTTCCAAACTTTCTTATCACATGTTTGAGAAAGGAGCAGAAACAGAATTAGTGTTTGTGGGGGGAAATGGGGGCATGACATTGCTGCTAAATCCACCCATTGGGAACCCAAACCAGAGGCATGCATGTAGAGAAGATGGCATGACTGTATTAGAACCAGTCCTGGCTCTGGGCAGGGCAGGGTTAATTATTGCAGTAGCCAAGGGGAACATGTGGAGGACCCAGAGGTTATTCTGTACCACCTCAGGGGCAGAGAAAGGGACTCTCTTCCAGGGAGAAGGGGTTCTTTCCAGTCGGGTAAGCAGGGAGCAGCTGGGTAACACCATTCCAAATAATCACATGTGAATTGTTTTGCCTGTCTTGTACACTTTGTTATGGGTACTGTAGCCCTTACTGTTTGCTTTCTTATCTCACTGCTGTTTCCAGTAAATTGTTCTTATCTCAACCTGGATCTTCACTTCTTGTGCCTTCAATTCTCCTCTCCAGCCACTGGCAAGGGGAGGGGGAAGCAAGCAAGCAGAGCAACCCGTGGTTTGGAGAGTCTCAGCAGTAGCACTAAGCTGGGGAGTACCACTCCTGAACCACAAGAGAGCCCTAACCTCCAGCAGAAGGTTATGTGTTTTCAAAGGCTAAAGCCAGAGGTACAACTAAAGTCCAAGGATAGCTAGAGATACAGGGAATATTTTTATTATGCACACACCATGATATACAGACATCTCCATGACCTTCAAAATCCTAAGCTATTGATTCAGGAGGAGAATGGTACAATGTTTTGCCCAGTCTAACAGAATGGTCTCATCAGCCAGTCCGACTACATCTTTTCATGTAGTGTCACTCTTTATTCCTGTCCTGAACTATTTTCCTAGAGCAACATACATTGAACTTTAGGACAAGGACCAAAAAGGCAAGATGAAAGATCCTGGCAGAGAGAAAGGCAAAAGAAAACAGAAAGATGCACAGCATCAAGTACATCAACTTGATTAGTGCACTATACTGTAAGCACTCTTCCTTCTATTTTCACATGTGGGCTCCACTGGCTTAAAAAATGCTTGTTACGCAAAACAAAAGTTTTACAGCAGTTCCCATGCAATTCTGAATAATACAAGACAGGTTTTTAGACTGCAGGGAAGAAATGTCACAATGTACAGAATGAGTACTTGGTAGACTCAGAAAGCTTTTCAGCTGCTCAGTTGACATAGCCAAACAGTTAAATAATATTTAAATAGGGTGTATGTGGATAGGAACATGTGATGGAGGGCAACATGCTACTGTAGCTGACAGAGAATCTGTTCCTGTTTAACACTATGTAATGTCAACTCAGTATTTGAATGCTACTTAAACAATCCTCTAACCAAGACTTACAGTGTCCAACTACAGTGTTTCCTGGGAAGACAGATGCTAAAAAAATTACAGCACACTCTTGTTTGAGATAAACACAGTCCTGAGAAGCAAGAGGAATTGCAATCTCTTTTCCTAGTAACCAGTGGCAGCTTAACAGCAGAATTCAAATAATCTTTTCCAGAGTACCAGTGAAACCAGAACTTTGCTATCACTTGTATGGTTTGCTTTTTGGAACAGGTTTTGTGAGCCGATATTAATTAATAAAGTAGTTTTTATACAGTTTTCAAACAGCTCTTTGAGCAGAACAGTGTCCTGAAGTTGTATATAAGTAGCTTGATGTTATCCACTTTGTATTCTGTAGGTACTTCAATTATTTGAAGCTATACTTAAAAGACAGCTGTGGCATATATTATTACACAGAAGTTTATCTGCATCTGCTACGGGTACAATTTTTGATAAAAACGTACAAGATCTGCAAAATTAAGTTACAGAAATTTTTTTATCACCTTCTGACATGACACCAAAAGCACCTACTATAATTTAGAAGCTATTGAATATTGGGCTAAAAGGCACATACTAAATCATACATTATCAATTTTCCCCAACTTGAAATAGAGTTAAAAAACTGTGCTTAAACCTGTCTCAAACTCTTAGCTGACTACAGTCTCAGAAACATCTAAAAAACCAAGAGAAACTTACAACATTCGTTGCTTTAATTTATTTTTCGGTCGTCCAATAGGTTTTGCATATCGTCTCCTTATTTGTGCAGCTTTCTCATGAAGCAGCTTTCTCCCTTTCTTCTTTGGTCTACAGACCTGGCAAATCCACATCCCTATATAAAGGAAAAAGAGTTTAGTTGTACATAGTTTATCTAATCCGTACTGCAGGTGTGTACCAAGATACATACCAAGTATATACAAGGTCAGCAAATTATCTCTTGAACAGGACATAGGTAAGGGAAAGTGGACAAAAAAAGTGATCCACCTCTATCCATACTCCAAAATTTTTAAAGACAAAATGCTCATGGGAAGGGGGAAACAAGAAGCAACCAGGATCACAGAAAAGATGATGAGCAACTAGGTTCCTAGAAGAATTTCTGTTCCAGCTTGTCCCTCTGTATACCACCTAGATCTTTCTCCAGACACAATTAAGACGGTAAAAAAATTTACATGTGTGTTACAAAGCCCCTAGGGTAGCACATGCTAAAGAATATACTACGTCACACCTAGGTATATTTGCTTTAATATGCAATTTGAATTTAGCATCCTTTTAACATTAGACAGCCACGTCTAAACATGTATTGTAAATAGGGCTGGGAGGAGAAAGTCTTTAACGTAATTTTAAGATTAAATAGAGAAAGCCATAAAAATGTAAGAGCACAAGTGAGAGGTGCTGTAGACATATACATTTTGTTTTGTTTGCCTGTTTTTCTATTACTCTTACAACAGGCATGAAGAGTCTCTTCTACGTGTTCCAAGGATTTGTCAGTGTATATACTTCCAAGCATTTAAACAGCCCTTCTAAAATTTCACCTTCAAAAACTGAGCAACAAGTTATTACACAGTGAACTCATTTGGTCAACTATATGCACACCTTTATTATTTTCCTGAGGAAAAAAACCCCTCATATAATGACAAAATTGCCTTTGATATGAATGAAATCATACTATTTATCAATGAAAAGAAAAATGAAAACAGCATGCTTGACAGATTTTGGTCACTTAATACAAGACTGCAAATGAAAGTATTATCATGGAAAGGATTTTTAAGATCACCTTTTGGCATTCGGGATAGTGGCGGGTCACAGCACTCCATGTGGAACCCTCTATCACAGGAGTCGCAAAAAAGCATGTTATCCTGGGGGGGCAGGGATGAGGGGGAGGAGAAAAGGAAAAAGGGAAAAAAGGCTTAATACAGCATTGCTTTAAGTGGTACATCAATTATTTGCATTTGTACGTGTGCTAATTATAAAGCTTCTAGAAACAAAGAAAAGTCAAGAAGCACTGAACATGTCTAACTTACTGCATTCTTGCCTTGGATCCTACACGCACTGCATGTCTTGCATTCAATACACTGCCACCTCAAGGCCTTCACATTTGTTGTTAACTCAGGACAGAACTTCAAACATGATGGATGTCCTAAAAAACAGCAAAATGTTAGACAGCTTGAGATTTAAGATTGGTTAGATTGATTTTGAAGTTAAGCAGCATGTAGCCAGCAACACCAGAATCCTGCAAGCACCAGCTGCTTTCAGAATTTTGCAACACATTTTTTAACTCATCTACTTCATACAAATACACAGAATAATTGTCATGAAACCCATTCATAAAGACAGGCAGAAAATTCACTTTACTGTATCTGACACCAGTGAATGGTCTACATAAGCACCTAAAACTGAACTTGTTATTTTCACTGATATCAGGTTATTTCTGTAGCATATTAAACTGTCATTGGTTCTGAAGAAAATATATTTATAAACTTGACCATACTTCACTTTCTTAGCAGTGTAAAACACAGGAAATCTTTAGATAAAACTGCATTAGTTATTTTTTAACTCTACCAAGGATCTACCAGAGAAACTGAATAGCCAAACTATATGCATTTTTTATTTCAACTTATTACTTAATTATACACAAAGAAAAATTTCAGAGTAAACAAAAGGGGAAAAATGAATCTGGCAACTGGCATAAGGAAAACATATTGCAATAGAAGGTTTAAAATTGAGGGGGTGGGTGCAGAGCAGTTGAACTACCACCTCCCACAAAACACAAAAATTCCTCGGCAGGACCGTCCTGTTTTCACAGTAGCCTTGAAGGCCTACATGACTTTTCCAATTAACAGAAGATACCAGACAACTGAGCACATCCAACACCTTTAGGCAGTACTGGCAGTGACTTTTTCATGTCTTCAACAACCTTGGAGCATACCCTTAATCCAGAAAAGATAAAAGCCCTGCTATATAGGAAGGGATTAAGCCTTCCCAGGGAAACACTTTATGATAGTCTTCTATTCAGAGATTATCTATCAAGAACATAAACACAGAAGTTGTCAGAGACCTAAGAACCACTGATGCCATGCTGCACTTACATATGGCTGCAGTGATGTGGCATGCATCAAAGGTGTTTTCCTCTCACTGTCAGAGTTGGGATGAGTGCTTTATTCTAGGTAATAGTGTAGTCATAGTGATTCAGACTTTCTCCATCAACTGTTTCTCAGTCCAGGACTGAGCTAAAATGCCACAAAAAAATACAATCTAATCTACGAGCATTTGCTATTTTTGTCTTCTAATGGACTGAAGCATGAATGGCAAAGACTGATGAAGCGTAAAAGCCATCTGAATAAGCGACAATTTCAGATTTTACTTCCTTTTATTCTATTTATCCAAGGCTTAAACCACCTTATTGTTAAACTTTGAAAGTCAACTTGAATTGCACATTTTCACAAAATAAAATGCATGGATACAGTCTATTAGTAAGGAGCAATCAATAATAAATTCAACGAGTAGTTTCAGAAAGATATTGAAAAAGCATAACCATTTGATTCATAGCATACAGCTTAAGATACACCAACATTTTTGTGGTTAAAATTCGAGTATGCACTTTCAAGAATGTGACAAATACACTACAACTGCAGAGATGAGTTCAATGAGATACTACTCCTTTCAATGAAACCCCCTGGAGAGGCTGATATTAGTAATCAGTATCAAAAAGACTTATTTTATCAACTATGACTTAATAATTCTATTAACACATTCAAGCATAGTCATAAATCAAGCACATCCATGTGTTTAATTCCAGTTATCTACGCTGCACAGAAGTGATTTATTTCAAGGAGCAAGTAAGTAGCAGTTAAAATTGTTGATTTTAATTTTAAGTAAATAACTGCAATATCTAAGCATATGTAACATACATTCTCAATGGTTGGTAACCACTGGTTGAACAAATAAAGTGTAACTGTGTTACTTCATATCTCTTATCTACCAATGGAACACTTCTCATTCAAACAATTACACAGCCTAATTTCTTTAATCTAGCGCTTAAAGAAATAATTTCTTTAAGCGCTAGATTTTATCAGACAAAAATTCAAGAAAAATATTCCACTGGTATTAAACATGAAGATTCTGCCTGCAATTCCAAATCTTTGAGCCACAAGCAACTAGAACTGGAGAGGTGCAAATGGGAACCATCACTATGTATTTGCCATGTTTTTCCACTGTCTTTTCTAGGTATGCACTAGCAGAGACAGCCCCAAAACGTTAAGATTTCAAAATACCATATGGTATTGTTCTTTAATAGCTGATAACACTTGAACTATTCACGTTAGACAGAAATTGACATAGTGCAAATATAACAATAACATGTATAGGGTAATGACTACCAGACATTAAGTGGTTATCAACAAGTTTCAATTTTAAAAAGAACTGTTTAACTACATCATAGCAGTTACACAGATTTTGTAGTTTAACAGATTTCCGTAGTCAGTTGAAGTTATCGTGCCCTTCACTGATTTTACAGGGGGTTTTTTTTGGTTTTTTTTTTTAGATTTGAGAGTTGAAGGAGAGCATGTTTTGGGCTTCCAAATTTGCAGTATTTCAGGTCTAACTGATCTAAACTGAAATTAAGAACATATCTTCTCCATATCCAGAAGCTGATAAAACTCCAAGAGGTTTCCAACACTAGTTTGAAGTTTTAAACTGGTAATTTTTCCTGGTTCCACCACGCGACTCTTTTAAAACTCAGCAGCGTCAATATTTTCATGTATCAAACCAGTTTACCAGATTACTGGAAATTAAGACCTTTGCAAGATGGAACATTTCATCAGGAACACACACAGGCCTGCTTTAAAATGAAACATTTCAGAATTCATTCATCTATGTTAGAAACGGTTAAGATTTGTGATTCACTGACATGGCAGAAATAGGTGAGATCAAGAAGTCAAAAGTGAGGATCTCATTCCTTTGTGATTGAAGGCCATTTCTTTAACCTGTTCACTTTAGTGTCTTCCTCACAAAGCTGAGCCTTTTTTATTTATTAAAGGATTTAATAAAAAATCTAGTTTTTTAAAAGAGCAAGCATTAGATCAGTGACTACAATTAAACACAGCACTAAATTAGTTATGCTAATATCTCCAGTTATTTTTAACTTTAACACAAATGCTGGGAACTACTGTCTAAGATAATTCACCAAAAAAACCACCCTCAACTTGTGCAGAAAACATTATTATTTAGGGAGACTTTAGCTGTGAGCAGAGATGGTCAGTGCACCTCTCTTGGGCACGTATCAGTTTTTTCTGCCTGCAGGTTTCTTAGTAGCTCATTTTATCCAACTAGCTCAATATCCTTACACAGACAGCAATAATTAAGACAATTTCTATATCCTATTATTACTAAAGCATGCCCTAAATCTCATTTAGAAAGCAATCTCTGCCCAGTTCTTCCCTAAGATTTTCTGTCCCTATTCCTCTTGACCTGGGTCCAGACTCTACAGAGAGAAGAGTTTCTCTGCTCTCCAGCCTCCTCTACCCATCATCTTTGATCAGTAATCCTCTTGCCTCCGCAGGATAACATACAATTTGAGAGGAGAGTACCCACAGGTATTCTACTTTTCACTATTTTCCCTCCTTTTAAAAAATATTTATTACAATTCTCCAGTCATGCAACTTTTATCCCTCCTCATTCTACAACTTCAAACCCTTATAAAAATCTGTCAGCAGCAGCTCTTTATTAGCTTCTGCATTTCTTGTTTGGAAAAACAGAAGCAGAGTTCGATTCCAGTTCTCAAGTGTATTGATTTTTCATAATCAAGAGATTGGGGAAAAGCAGGAGAAGGGAAAAAAAACCCCAAAACCCCCAACACAAAACCCAGCTGAAACCAAGAGGAACTGTCTGCTTTTGTAATGGGATTTGTTTTCTTACATCTGACATCCCTCATCTCACTTCTGGTGAAAATCCTCTGCGCCAACTGACATAGCAGTGCATTTCATTTCTACTACCCTAATACTTTTTCTGCCCAAATCCCACAAAAAATGTGCAGTCCAGCTAGTTTCTGCTTCCAGAATACAGAAGCACTACCTGAAAAGACAAAAGCAACTTGACACAAAAACAAAAAGGGAAAACAGACATGCCAGTAGTGGGCACTGCAATTTAATCTCTGATCAACTGAACAATTTGCCTGCTGTGCACAACATGCAATTTCTTTTCTGTTTGTTAGACAGCAAGACCAGCTTTCAGATACACTGCAATGTGCAAAATTACAAATCCAATTACAATAAAACTCCACTTGAGTGAAGTTTTGTTATTTATAAATTGCACTGAAATTGGTTTTTATTTTAGTTAGGCATCAGTAGTTAAAGTTTAACCATCCAGCAAACTGATTGGCAGTCTCAACATTTCATTCCTTATATCTAATACATCTGAGGAACTAATTAAAGATAATTTAGTCTTAATGAGGCAGAGAGAATGTATCAGTGTTAATTCAAATAGAAGCTGATCCATGAAAGTCAAGACTTCCAGTTCTAAAGTGTCTTAAGAGCCACCAGGGAATTATTACACAAAGAGTAGCTGATATTAAGCTCACCTGATTAAGGTAAACTCTGTGCACCAAAGTCTAACCAAGTATTCATTTTGAAAATATCAGAACACAGATTTGAAAATAGAGGAAACCTGTAAATCACTAAAGGAAGACAATTTAAAGTTTTTGGGGTTTGCTGTTGCATACTGGGTAAAAGTAAAAAAGTAATTTTCTTATTTTGGAGTGCAATAATTGGCTAAAATATACTAAAAAAAATACACTGTCTAAAATACAAACCAACTATCAGGGTGACAGATTGGTAAGCAGACAATCAATAACATATCCTGATTAACTGAAAACAAGTTCTTATTCATACTGTTTTATTTTTACTCAAGTACTGATGTGGTCTGTCCTGGGTACTGCCATAGCTACCATCAGCATACCTACGAAATGATGATACTCATGGACTCCAGACTGACAGTACATGGGAGCTGGAAGGGACCCACAAAGACCATCGAGTGCCACTCCTGGCCCCTCCACAGGGCATCCCCAAGAGTCCCACCATGTGCCCTGAGAGCCCTGTCAGCCTGGGTGCAGTGACCAGTGCCCTGGGGAGCCTCTTCCAGTGCACAAACATCCTCTGGGTGAAGAAGCTTTTTCTAAACCTCCCCTGAAACAAGTTCAGGCTCCTCCCTCGGGCCATAGCACTGGTCACCACAGAGAAGAGAAGCACCTGCATTAGGAACAACCACAGAGTCTGCAAGAGCTGCTGCAACACACAGGAGTAAGGTACATGCAATCAGTAGAGTCATTATCCTGTGCCTGGCATGTAACAGGCTGCACACCTGATGTGGTATGTTACCTGAAATGTTATTCAAATTCCCTCTTGAGTAACAGAATAATTTTATTTAAAAATGAACTGGATACTCGAGATATGCAGCAGCAAACACTGTTACACAGTCTTTATTACTGTGATTATTCCTCAGCTTCTGAAATGTTGCAAATCTGTGCAAGCAATATTCTTGATCATCATTTGATGTCACAATGCAAAACTGAGTTTTCAGAGCCAACACAGATCCCAAACAATAACTGAATTCTTGTATTGCAGAAGTGTGGTTCCCCCTCTTAATTTACTCAGCAGATCTATACTTTGACATAAAGATTAATTCATACATCTCACTTGTAATTATCCTAACTATACAGATGACAAAATTCAAGTTTAAAACAGAAAAAACAAACAAAAAACAAACCCACAAACAAAACCAAGAAAAACAACAACAAACTCTTCCACCCTCCTGGGTTCAGTTCTCAATCTACATTTGTTCAAAGGCAGGATAAGGTTCATAAGTTTACAGTATTTTTTTAGAAAACATATTAAAACAAACATTTCCAGCCAACTTACCACTGCTGCCACAATCTGCACAGGACAGGAGCTCCTCTGGTTTTTTTTCACGATTAGATTCTTTTGTTCCCAAGCAAAAGCTACATATCGGGATGGGATCAGCTCGTGGCTAGATATAAAAATAAACGGATAGTTAGCTAACAAAAAAACTCAAACCAAAACCCACCAGCCTTCATGGCTTTTACTTGGTATTTTGTTGTACTACATATTAATTGCCAAGGCAAACGTGCACTTCAGTAACTGTGTTACAAAGTTTTTATCTTAACATATTTCATAAACTTTAAGTTGGTCCATAATAAGCCACCCCGTGTATTAATCCATGTAAACATCTCCAATACAAGAGCAGTGTTAAGAAAAACAAGGAAAAATTACAATTTGGGACACTATTCTTGCACACACAATTGCAAGCCAGAACACAATCACTTGTTCTTCAAATGTAAGATGTTCTTCAAAGATCAAGATGTAAACTAGTCTTTATTACAGATGAATATAGTTCCTTTACGCAAGAAAACAAACTTAGTAAAAATTATCAAATTCAGGACTCATTTTATTACTTTGAAAATCCAAGACCACTCATATCTCCTTCTGAAACTATCATTTTAGGGTAAAGAAAGCACTGGACTTAACAGATCAAGAGTTATCCATGCCAGTCTGATGCATTCCATCAGCTTTGATACACATTCATAACAAAAAACATGCAAATCTTTCAAGGTCTGGAGCAATAAACAGAACTCTTCAGAGAATTACTTCAGAATTGATAACAAATTTACTCCCCATCTTCCTTATCAATTACATGACAAACTATCAGAGAATAAATATCTATTATATAGTTTCTGTATTACACTTTAGAGCTTTAATGAAAACACTAACCTGCAACATCCAAAATATTAATGTATTAATGACTACATGGAAGTACCTGTAAACAGGTCTGTAACAAACAAAATTATATGCAACTATTTCTCCCCAATGCGATAGTAAAATAACAGAGTACCGTCTAGTAGAGAGTACCACAATAATTCAGATTAAAATGTTTTATTTCACAAATTCATAGTTTCCAGATTCAGGTATGTAATGCTGTTAGTTAAACATATCAAAGCAATAATTTTTTGGCTTTACCCTCATTTGCATTTCTTCCTTATGCTACAATACTTCGAAAGGTGGCAGGCTATCTTCACTTGACCTATAAATCTGTATTCCATTACAGAACTGGAAAGTAGGGAATGCTTCTTTTTAAGGGTGTCATTGTGAAGGAATTAGTATTCCATGCCGATGTGCCCTTATATTCCCACACAATATAACACAGAAATACTGAAACTACTTTTAAGTTATTAAGCTTTATGATCATTTCCAGTCAAGCAGCATGAAGAAAACTGACACCAGGAAGGTTTGTCCCAGCCACTGAAGAGGAGCACACAAACATACTTCCATATAAACATATCCCAAGGCACTGTACTTTTTCTGAAAACTTAGTCCTCAGAAGGTCTGATCATTGTTCAACTCTTCACAATCCAATTACTGAAATATTGACATACTTGTATACCCCAAAGAACATACATAAAAGATAAACAGAGCTGAACTTTTCTAAAGTAAGGAGATGGGTTCTCTTTCATCATCTACAAAAGGGAACTGCTGTAACCTTCTTATAACCAATAGGAACAAACATAATCTGCAGTCGAATGCTTTACTAAGGTCTCTGTTATGGATTATATGGTTACCTGAAATATGAAAATGCTACTTGGATAAAAACAACTCTAAGTTATAGAACAGGCAGCTTTCAAAAATGGTCATACTTCAAAAAAAAAGCATCATTGGTTTTGTCAGCTTTAGAAGGATGACATTGAAAGAGATCACTAGTTTTATAAGTGGGGTTATACCAATTACTTGCAGGACTTTCACTTGTTAAAAACAACACATATAAATAAGATAGAATAGAATTATTCAGTTACTTTTCTTACCAGTCAGATAAAATTCAACAGCTCTTTCTCATCATTTTGCTTTTATCAGATATTTCACTGGAGCAAAATGATATTAAAACAAAATACATAAACGATACAGCAGAATAATCAGCAGCAGAAAAAGTGTCCACAGCTATTGAAACAGACTTTGCAGCATTGTGTGGACATTTCTTAACTACTAGAAGTTTAATACAGATAATTTTAAGAGACAGATTACTCTTTTAGTGGAATCCAGTAAAAACCTCCTCTTGGAAACCATACCATTCTCCTTCCCTTCGATGTAACAGTGCTTCAGCCATTTAAAAAAGGCTTGCGCTGATAAATAATTTACAAAGCTTCACATATCATTCAAATCCAGATCCACAATCTCATCTATCTTTCCAAGATTTTTTTTTTTTTTCTCTCTAGGAAAAGACATGGCCATTAGCCAACATTCATTTACTTCCCTATTTCAAACATGCCCCCCCCCCCCCCCCCCTCTTTTTTTCTGAAGGTAAAATAAAGGACAAAGGTTGTTGGCAGTTCA
The DNA here is from genome assembly GCA_013401135.1 of Cettia cetti. NCBI lineage: Eukaryota > Metazoa > Chordata > Aves > Passeriformes > Sylviidae > Cettia > Cettia cetti. Next base: position 126,211 of record VZUI01027849.1, read on the forward strand.
GGGCTACAAAGACTGATGTTCCCATACCAAAACTAATCACAAAGAGCTTGCAAATCCTATTACTTCATATACAAGTTTCCAAGAAACTTACAGGCTCCAGTATATTCTTTGAAGCCATTTACATTCATAACTGTATTACAGGTTCTGTTCTCACAACTTCTGAAAGAATACACACATGCTCCTGTCAGCACAGTAAACAAGACATCATTTCAATTTGCTTTAGCTCGCACAGTTGAAGCAAACCTGAATTCATACTGGTAGTATTAGTTCTGGCTCACAACTGTCTCAATTAGCATAAATTAAGGTGGTTTGGGGTTAATTGGGGGGGGGGGGGCTGGAGCATAGTTTTAGCAGTTTATTAACAGCAGCAGAATGTAGTCCAAACAGTAATGCACTTCCTACCTTAATCAAAGAGAACACTATGAGAAATTAATCTATTTTTCTAATCAGTAGTGTATCTTCTAAAATAAAGCTATCCCTTATCTTTTGAAAAACAATGATTATTCTTCAGGAAGGTTAATTCCATTTCATCTCTTAGAGGAAGGAGTTCTATTCAAGTCAGTTATTCAACACTACAGTATTCTGTACCACACGAACCAGTAATACTTTCTGTGTTAATATTTAATATTAATATTTGCGTTACAAAAGCTTTTGGAGTCTGGTGTCTGCTCTGTCACACAAGGGAGGTCTGAATAACTCTTACCCAGTAACGTACTGTTATTTCAACAGAACTAATATGCTGAGAAGAATTCTTCATCCCTTTAATTTTGCGAACAAGGTAAATGACAACTTGCAAAACAATTTAGTTTGCTAGGTTACTAGAAACTGAACATTCACATTTAAAAGACTGCCTTGTTCTAATAACTGTATTCCCAATTGCAGTAAGAACAAATTTACAGAAAATTCATTCCTTATGCCAACATGCATTCAGAAATTGAAGTTTCACATAGAGTAGTCAAGAAACTGGATTTAAAAAAAAAAAAGAAATATACACAACATGGAGTAATAACAGACCATCATCTCAGTACCTGTAAACGCATTGGGTTTTTGTTTTACTTTCCAAGTAGAAATTGAATCAAACTTATTTAAGCATCACATATTCAACTGCCAGTCAATCAATTCCTTAAAACACCACAAATACAACTGCAGTCCATCAATCCTCTAAATAGTGTTAGAACCATGTACTGTATGACAATATTGTATCACCATAAAACACTGCCAAAATCCAACTTCACAACATTGTAATTTCAAAATTATTCTAAACAATAGTTGATTATGATCATTCTAACACTTGAAACAGTTTTCACTAAAAAAACAAATGTGTATACACTAGATTTTGTTTGTAACTTCATTATTTCAGTCACTAAAGAACATGAGAATAAAAACAATGTTTAGTAAAAGTTTGTGCTACAGATAAAGACTAAAAGAAAAATTTAGTGCCAATAAGTGTTTTGTGCCAATAAGTGTTTTGTAATTGATCCAACTGAAAAAAACCCACTCCAAAGCACCAAAAAACCCCAAAGCATTTTAACTATTTGACATAGTTTACACATTGTGAAACATTAAGGACCCACCATCCTTACTGCTCACAGTCTTTACGTATTCTGCATTCTGACTGGTCCAAAAAAAATAAAGAATCATAGAATGGTTTAGATTAGAAAGGACAAAACCCTAATTCCAACTGTCCTGCCATGAGCAAGGACACCTTTCATATCATCACTAATTCAGAAATAATAACAGTGTTAGCATTAGTTGAACTATTGCAGTGTCCATGTTTGAGCAAAGACTCAGAAGTCACTTATGCAACCAGTAAATTATTTTGTTTATTTTAATGACTCACAGATATCTATTCTGAGAAACTAACAGGCTTTGCTCCTGCACAAAATCAATCCTTGGTAAAAATTCAGCTGACTTCTGTTACCTTATGCCAGAACTTGTCTCAGAACTACGGCCCAAAATAACAATTTTCTTCCTATGTAGTTTCTGTGCTTGTGTAACTTATATGCTTACTTGATTATATTTATAGTTACCGTGAAATTTAGCATGTTCTACCATCCCACCCCCAACAAAGTCACATTAAATCCTGAAAAGATTTATTTTACTTTATTTTTGAGAATGCAGAGTTACCCAAAGCCATAAATTCCACTCAAAGCAAGAAGATTCCTATTTGCATTGCTATAGCACTCTGAGGTTTTAAACAGATTGTCTGAAAACTGTTAAGTATTAGCTGTGTACACACAATTACAGTGTTATGTGCTACCTCATTAAGTGTTATACACACATTGAAAGAAATTAAAAGTTTCACACACACTCCCTAGAAATTTGACTAGTAAACCAAAAACTTCAACTGCTCCCATTTGCAATTGCTTCTCCATGCCTTTCCAGAACCACCTCAACATCACCTGCTGGAAAACAAATCCTTATGCATGATACCCAAACATTCAATCTCTGTTATCCTATAAACAGAAACAGCATGTAAGTAATTACAGGGTTACCAGGATAGAGGGGTTAATTCTACTGAAATGAGAAGCTGACACAACCTTCAATACAGGTCTGAGAAAGTTGGCTTTCTCAGAATACCTACATTTTTACAAAGTACCTTTGAGGGCTACCTGCACTCCTTTTTAAATTGTTTTTACCATGATTTGAAAAAAAGAACTCTTTGAGCAAGAAATACTGCCAGAAGCACCTCTAAGTACTGTTTTTTCTAAATATTCATCTTGAAAAGCAAAGCTTTATCAGGGACTGGTACTGATTTGTGTCTCAGCTACTGAAGTAGCCGCTCTTGGTCCCAGGCAAGACAAGGTTCTGTGAGTACTTTCCCCTGCAATCCCTTTCCTGCATCCATTCTGTGTGTATAGAAACGAGTTTACTTTCCACATCTGAAAAAAAAAAAAAAAAATCATCATGCTTCAGGAACTGTAAGTTAAGCTAAATTCAGAATTTTTAAAACAACTTGCTAATTATCCCGTAGCTTCCATGTTAGTCCTACAGGCCAGCAAAGCATGGTAAACAATACACACTAACTCAAATGATGGCACACACATCCTGACAGGCACAAGGGTGGAAACATGACACCTGCTACAAACACTAATGTAGCAGCTATGCATTCAAAGAGCACAAAGGCCAGTACAAGGGCGGTTCCAAAAAGGGAGGACTGACCAGGCTGTGAACTTTCTCTATTACACTTTTAAATCAACTAACTGCATAAATGGTGCATATTGAGGAAAAGCTACAGTCTGAGACTTCTCCTCTTCCCCCCAAAGATCACTGCTAGAAAGCAGGTTTGTGTGTTTTTTTCTTTTTTGGTATCAATCTCACTTCCTTACTACACAGTGGCTTTGTGGCTTTCTCTGCTCACATCTCCATCCTGTACTTTGAAAGGATATCTCTCTAATGACATTGTGATATACAAGGTAACCATCAGAGATACCTAGAATTATGTAAAAAAGAGTAAATTTAAAACCCTTCATGTCCTCCTGGATTCACATGCCCCAAAGCCATCTAACTGCAAGAGTAATACTAGATTAGCTTAGACTTAATTAGCTGCACATAAGCCAAGCTGCATTCATGTTTCATTTGTAGTTTATATCCATTAAAAATATTAAAATTTGTTTTATCCACTGAAAATATTAAAATTCCACTTTCTGTTGAAAAATCACCACCCAAAGCAAGCACAGAAGACATCTAGAGAAAGGTGTAAAGCAGCAGCTCAAAAATAAAGCTAAGTCACCTGGTCTTCTGGAGGCTCAGGTTTCACTTTCAACAGAATGAATATAAAGCCTCTGCATTTCCAGAAGGGACACTTTCCAACTATAGTCCAAATTCAACAGACACACAGAATTACTGAAGTCAATCTAACAACAACCCTTGGATATGCGTAGGCCCTGCTACTGTTTCTGTCAACAATCTCTGATACTTTACTTATTTAAACTGTATCCCTTCTGTGGCCCTGCACTCATTTCTATGTGCCAGGGTTTAACCCCAGCTGACAGACCCACACAGCTGCTCGCTCATTACCCCTACATGGGGATGGGGAAGAGAATCAGAGGAGTAAAAGGGGAGAACTCATGGGTTGAGATAATGGCAATTTAGTAGCCAACACAAAAGCCACATAACACAAGCAAGACACACCAAGGAATTGATGCACAGTGCCCATGGGCAGTCAGGTGTTCAGCCATCAGCAGGAGGAGAGCAGGGGCCCTTCACATGCAACAGTGACTTGGCAAGACAAATACCATCACCCTGTGTTGGTGTACTGCACTGCCTTCTGCTTGCTCCTGCTTTATCACTGAGCATGGTATGGAACACGCCTTTGGTCAGCTGGGATCAGCTCTCCTGCCTAGGTAACCTCCAGGATTCTTGAGAACCTCCAGCCTCATCCCTGGCAGGGATGTGTGAGAAGCAGAAGATGCCTTAACTCTGTGTAAGCACTGCTCAGCAATAACCAGAACTATCCCTGCATTGTCAACAGCATTTCCAGCACAAACACACGATAGCATCCTATGATAGCTACTACAAATAAAGTAACACTCTGCCCTAGTCAATATTAGCACACTGTGGTAGCACTACAGAAGAAAGCAAGCTTTTTCCTCCTGAATGGGAATGAGTTTGTTTTTTAATTTGTAGGTTTCCTGCTTTGGTCCTGCACCTGGGACTAAACAATTGAAAAATGTATTCACCTTTCCATTGCAATAGTAAGAGTGTTTTTAAACAGCAAGAAGTTCTGTAAGACATAGGCTATTAATATAACTGGGCTATGAAAAAGGTAATCCTCAAACTCCATCTCATGCATTCTCCAATCTGAGATCAGAGCCCAGCTGCAGAACCTGCCACTACAAGGTACTTTTGCTTACCAGGTTATCAACAACTCAAAGATGTAAATATGTCCTATATACACTGCAGTTTTCTGTTTGCATCTTCCTGCAATTCTGACGACCATGACCTAGATTGTGTAAACAACCTTGGGCCAAACAGTCTTCAGCCTTCCTGAAAGTCCATCCTCAATGGTTTTGAAGTGAAAAGACTAAAGGAAAAATGCTATTTTAACACTTTTCAGCTATGTTATTAATACCTGTGGCAATATAGTTCCTTCAGGAATACAAGTCTAAGTTGTCTCTATCAACCAGATGAAATTGAACAGACCATGCAACACACTGGTACAGCATGTAGGCAATTCCACATTCAACTACAATTGGGTTTGACCTCTTTTTTCACCTTCTGCAAGGTACCCTCGGGAAATTAATTTGAAATGCATTTCTAAGTTAGACTTTATATAACTCAGTTTCATTTTCTTGACACCTAAGACATAGATAACGTCTGTCTTCAGACTCATCTGAAAAGATATTTCAATAACACTAAAAATTTAAGAGGCTCCAACATTTTTTTTAATTCCAAACTTCATCCTTTCTGCTCCCTTACTTGCCTACTATGAGACCAGCAACTGGTTCAAAATCTAATCTTAATATCAATTTTCTGACTAAAAGACCTTTGTTTGTATCCCTGTGTTTGTTAAATTACACTCTTCAATCTGGCACACAGCGCAACCTCCAGTGTACTAATAACAAGCTTGCTTTTCTTCATTCCCTCTCCAATTAGTCAATTGACTTCCACAACCAGATACAAAACCACTACTGCAGATCCAACCAAGCAGATAAACATAAGCTGTGTTAATCCTTACATACCTACCACTAGTCAAAGAATGCCACATCTTCCAAGTGACATCTTTTCATTTCATGTAGCTCAAATTTTTTGTCTCCAAAGTAATGAGTAGTTTACTCTTCCCAACTCTCTCAAAACTCAATTCCTTAAATCCATCTAGATGTCTTAAGAGCATCACACATTTGGTATCTGCCATGCACTCTTTATAATAAAAATTATGTCCTTCCAGTCTTACCTTCAAATACACTTCTAGTATTCATTCAGAGGTAAAGTGCATTATGTACCTAGCTTTTGACAATCTTGCTCCTCATGTGCTAATTTCCACAATGTCTTCTTTATCTCAGTTTCTCCATATGCTTAGGAGACTTCCAAACATGGTATCCACTCGTTTGTTACAGGTATATACAGGGGCTCAAATGGGGCTGCATTTTCCAACCCCAAATTTCACCTTTCACTGCACTGCAACTAGAATGAAGCAGGTGATGCATGTAACCACAAGGTAAGCTGTGGGGCAATTCACAGACCATGATCCCATGGCCATGTCAACTTCTACATTCTTTAGGGAAACGTATTGTTTTTACACAGATTAAATAAACTGCAGTATGAAAAGCACATGCTTCATTGCTATGATATTATGTTTACTCAGATGTTTGTATATATGCATATTTTTATCCATAACTTACTACCAAAGTCATCCTACATAAATGCGTATAATGTTTGCAGCATGGCACAGGATAATTATTAGTTGTCTTGATGCTAATTGCTCAGGGAAAATGTTTAATTGCATATTAAATTGATCATATGCATATTTTATCTAGTTTACTCTTTGGGGCAAATTTACTGTCAGCACAATCTAGAATTGAATAGCAGTATACTAAATACAGAAGCAGGGCTTCTTGAAACTGGGCTAGGGTTTGAAATGCAATTTAAATAAAACAAGCAGAGCCCTGTTCTACTTCAAGATGAAGTAGGTGAATTGCTGCAGAAAGTCAAGAAATATCCTGCCTAGTTGCCTCATACAAGGTAAAATATTAGGGAAGAGAAAAATATTAGGACCAAACCAAAATTATTATGGCCAGAAGTTCCAGAACCTGATAAGGGATTATAAGAGAACAATTTCTTTGGATTTCTTCCACTGATATGATTAGAAAATAGAAGCTTTAAATAGAGAGCACATTTTGTTTTTGTTGCATACATTTTGGGTTTTTAAACAAAAAAGTAGTTCTAGTTTTAACTCACACATAACTTGACATCCTTTCTGCTAAATTATTTCAAGAGCAAATGCAGTATAAATTACATCGCAGTAAATAACATAGCCACTTCTCTTACCAAGGCCCAAGTAGTAGAAAAACTACACGGCTAAGCTCATATTCTCACAGGCAACACATGGCAGCAGCCTGGCCACTTACCATTTGTTTTTAAGTCACTGGTTTCCATCAAGTAAAAAACACCAGCACTAAGATACTTCTCTACCAGGTGTGCTACAGAGTAATATAAGCAATGAAAATCTACTTATTTATCTATTTATTCTTTTTAAAATGGAGTAATTCCTGGTCTCCTTTCTGAAGCAAGAGGATGTGGACAAACAGCTGATTAATGCTAACAGCTTCATTTTTTTTTTCCCCCTGACAGGAACTGAACTTTATTCTTGAGAGAAGAAAAGCAGTTTATTTAACAGCCAAGACACTGAAATCACTTGCAGGCATTTACCTTTACAAGCCACTGCCCAAGACACAAAGCCATTGAAAATCTGCCAGCTCTGTAAAGCACATACAGTGCATTTTATACAAGACTTGGGAGAGTAGCAGTTTTTCACTTGATCGTGTGCTGAATTCCATGGCAGAGGGTAATAAAGGTGAATAGGCATGGTAGCCCTGTACCCTGAGGAGTTACCTAAGAGGTTGGCACTTCCAGCAAACGACACAAATTGTTTTGTCAGTCTCTGCTTCTTCATACACATAGATCACATTCAATAATGACATACTATCAAGAAATCACAACCCCCCAAACCAAAAAGCAATTTCATAATTAAAAACCCAGATCAGTGTAGGTCATTTTACAAACAGAGTGAAATAATCTCCCTTAGAATATAATGAAGCACTGCTAACTAGCCATGTGATGTAAAGCAGAGCTCAAACAGCTCAGAACAAAGCCAGTAAACATTTCACAGAAGACCAGTTTTTCTTAGAAAGGCTTTCAAGTACTCCTGCTATATAAAATTAAAAGAAAGTCTCTTGAAGGAAAGCGGCATAAAATTTGCCTTAAGTATTACATTTAAACTGAGGGACTGGGGGGGGAGAAGGGGGAATTAAAAAAAAATTATTGCAGCAACTTGTATTGCGTGGCTTTTAGAAACAAATCCAGTGAGGCTCTCAAGCACTGGTTTCAATTTATCTTCTACACTATTCCCAAGTATTAAAGTCTGTGAAGCCCATTATGCCATTCTCTGTCCTACCAATATTAAATTGCTACGCTATTCAAGGAAAGCTTATGAATTCTAGCATCAGCATTTGTGCAAAAGGACACAAAAAAGGACAGAAGAAAGGTCAAAGTTCATTAAGCCAGCAGCTTGTTGACTGTAATTTTGTGAGGGATTTTTAAACAGTGCTTCAAAGGTAGTTAGTTATGCTCTGCTTTAAAAACAGCAACTGGATTGCTGATAGCCTACAGAAGGTGGTAAGCAACTTCAATAAAATAGGCAAAACCAAAGGATTTATGAATTAAGAAATGAAGAACTAAGAAATCATCACTTAGCAAATCCATCTAACAGCACTCTTGGACCACACCCAAGCTTGAAATTGAAGTCTAGAATCCACCTCCTTTCAACTCTGACAGGAAGCAGTTCCGGTTTTCTTCCATTCAATAAAAGAACTAATCAATGCATCTAACCAACAGCATCACCCACAGTTTAGGCCCTGGCCATTAAAGTAAAACTCTCACTAGTAATACTCAAACTACTTCCGCTGCAAATTTTCTTGTGCAGTGGAACTGCAAAAACACTTTTGGATCTAATTCCAAATGAGTGCAGAGCACGGTTGGGACAATACACCATGATATACTCATTAAAACACACTGCAGGAATCCATTTCATGACAAAACTTTCTGTGCAAAGATGCTTCCCTTGCCTCTTCCTTCACGGCCAGGAGAAAATACAGTATCTCAATGGAAATGGACAAGCAGCATGACAAGAGCTACCCTGTCTAACTCACTGAAAAGCCTTTAGGACTGGATTACCCTGTAAGGGCAAGAGACAAGTAAACAACTCACTTTTATATTTCACTTTTTCTGTCTGTGCATGCACTATTCAGCTGTTTTAGCGCCAACAGATAAATACAACAAAAATCTGATCACTGAAATGAAGCCTGCAATTCTGATCCCTACAGAATACATATTTCAGGCTCCCACAGAGGCTGGCATGAGAAAACTATCTCCCTTAAGCACTCTGAAGTATCAAGTAGATAGCAGATGCGGAAGACACAACAAGAAGATTGACCATACCACTGTTTCTTAATAGTCTAACTAAAACTATTATTTACAGCTCTTGTCTGTTTGTACCTTAACTTTCCAGTATTTAAAAAAAGTCTTAATAAATAAATCAACATCTGAAAGGTTCAATATCTATACCTTTGAATTTTCAGATTATAACCTAATCTGAAAAGGTGTCCCACTGGGACACCTTTTTTTTTATTTGGTGCAGGGGAAGCAAAGAGAAAGCCCCGCAGCATAAAAAATAGAAAAAGTTCCCTCCAGACTTCAAATTCTGCTTGAGATCTTGACTCCGCTGCCACGAGAGCTGTGCCATTCAAGTCCATACAGTTCAGAAATAATAGATCTTACCCCATTTTTTAACTTGTGGCAATTTTTTATTTGAGTATGCCATTTAAAGGGTGCTCAGCCTTAAGCAAACAACTATAAATTTTACAGTTCGGGAAAAAAAATACCTGCAGCCCAAGCTCATTTCCTTAACAAAAAAGAGGTTTACATTAAGTGACCAATAAAAAAGACATACATTTCATGTTCCAAATGTAAACAGGTAATGTATAGAATAGTTAATACAAAGCACTCTGAAGTTCCTTGATCTGAACAGAGTGCCTTCTACCCCCTGCCAAATAAATAAAAAATATGATCTAGTTATTCCACACACACTAAAATAGTTTCATGATAGGCTAATTAATCATGAACATAACTTTTCAGACATTACATAATTTCACAGACTTGCTTGTAGCTCCTGCCAACAAAAACAACAGTTTGAATAAGAAATAAATCTACACTTGAAGAGAGATGACAGTGACAAAACATGACGACAGTAGGAAAAAGAGGGGGGAAAGGAAGGGGAAAGTATTAATATCGCACAACCTCCCTGTATAACTTTATTACCCAAAATATAGCAAAGCTTAAAAACCAAAATACATGAATCAAGCAACTGAAACTAACTTCTCACTCTAATCTTTCTTACTTCTTTAAATTACAGACTATTTCTGGAAATTATCTTTGATAGAACTTGAGAAACAAACCCAAATCACACAACTTACTCTGTGGCACTTATCTGGGATCAGGAATCTCCTTGTAATAGCCATGCAATTATTTCTTGTTCGGAACATCTAGTAGCACTCAGACCAAGCACAGTTCACTTTTATATTTCAAAACAGTCTCAGACCTACATTTTCAACTTGCCAATAAATTAACACTTGATTTATTCAAACTATATATTAAAGTCAGATATAAAGATAGGCAAAAATCAAATTTTTTAAATAATGTACTTTTAAACCCCCTAGTAACTCCCTCTGATAACAAATTCAAATCCCAAATGGCAATGCCAAGGCACTCCGATACAGTAAGAGTATGCAGGCAGACAGAAGTGTTGATTTAGAAAGTCAGGGATTTCTACTATTAGGAAAAAGGTTCACATAAGGTCCCTCCAAATCCCGTATCAGTGACAGACACACAATCTGCAGATTTATATTCCATTTAATTGTATCATTGCAATTCAATGATTTAGTATTCATATGAGAACAATTATATCTTCAACAGTTATTTACTGAAGTTGAGTTCATTGTTCAAGGAGTGCTGGAAAAGACTGATGAGAACTCAAAACTTGGTTATGTATCGTGCCCCTGCCACACTAAAAACAAGGTGAAGAATATCTCCATATCATAGACCATCAGGAGAGAAAACAGCAGCTGTAAGCAAAAGATGCTGTTAATATTGTGGTTCTGTGAGTATTTCCAATCACCATTTCTCTCCCAGAAGCTCAGGAGAAAGAAGTAGCACTGTAACAGCCCCAAAACATCAACTTTAATTATGAGGTCTGACACCATTCTCCTTCACAGGAGATAATACCCACAGGTACAGAATGAAGTAAAGTATTTTTTACATCTTATCTTCTTCAGGAAGAAGGACATTACAAGAGTATTTTTTCTACAGTTTAAGACTTCTGTTTCCTGGGAGAAAGGATGTTCCCCTGCACGTAATCATAGTTGATCATGCAGTACAGTCACTACTCCAGCACTGCTTTCGAGGAAAAAATCAACACTTTCACTAAGACATCTGTCCTACTCATTCTACATGTGAATTTGCAGAATCATAGAATGGTTGGAAGGGACCTTAAAGATCATCTAGTTCCAACCTCCTGCCACCAGGTGTGTGTGCGTGCTTCACTAGACCACCTTGCTCAAAGCCCCATCCAGCCTGGCCATGAAAACTCACAGGGATGGGACATCCCCAGCTTCTCTGGGCAACCTGTTCCAATACTTCACCACCTTCAGAGGAAAGAATTTCTTCCTAGTATCTATTTTAAACCTTACTCTGACCATTTCAGTTGAACCTGCTCTTTACCCTTTCACTTCAAAGTCATTACTCCTTGTCCTATCACTACACATACTTGTAAAAAGTCCTTCCCATAGGCCCTTTCAGATACTGGAAGGGGCTACACCTTCTCCTGGGAACCTTCTCTTCTGCAGATGCAAAAATACCAACTCTCTCATCCTGTCTTCAAAGGAGAGATGCTCCAGCCTGCTGAGCATCTTCATGGTCTGCTGACCAGTATCCTCTAGAGGATCTGCACTGCTTGGAGGGGAAAGGTGGAATGAAAGTATAATGGAATACTGAAGTCATCAGCTGAGGGAAAAGGTATTCCCCATACAAACCCATACATACTCCTGGAAACCAGCATCTCTTAAGATGAATGACTTTTCCCCAGAACACCTCTGGTGACTCCTCTCTTGATGCACCACAAAAGGAGATAAATTCAGCGTAAAAACATAAACTGATGCCAAGTCAGACAACAGGGAAACACAGCAAATCAATATCAGAGTCCTGAACACTGACAAGAATGGAGGTTCAATGATCTCTGGGCAGCCTCTTGATTTTCTCAAGAATAAATCCTTGTATCAACCATCCACAAGCATCCACATCCTCTGAAAGCTTAAAATCTCTGAAGCCAAACAGAAGTAAAAGTCACAACCTACCAGCAGACAAATCATAATGGTACCACCTGACAGAGTTGTGTAACATGTCAGAGCCATGTTGCAATTTTTGTTTATACCAGGGCATAAATCTCTTACTCCATTAGTTAATCCCACATTCCCTCACTTGAAATTTATTTTCACTACAATTCTGAACAATGTACTGGGGCATTTTTACAGCTTTTGTAAGTCACATTTAATTCAAAGTATCTACATAAAGCTACAAACAGCTGCTAGAATAATAATTCAGTAAAGAGCTTCAGTTTCTGGTTTGGATCTGTAATTTTCCTCCTTTCACACTATCTTTGGATAGCTCATCAAAGCATCACCATTTAGGAAAAAACCTCAAAACATAAGGACTGTTCTTTGCTCTTCCCACAACACTTAAATACCACTGAGAGAACCAGCACTTGGGAGCTCTGGCCCGATTCCTTGGAACTGAGGCTGAATATGCAGCTGGCCCTCAGTTCTGCACAGAAAGTCACTGTGTCACAGTCAGCATGGACATGTATCCCCAGATGATATGAGGAAAAAAAGGAGAGAAGCCTACAGCACACTTGTCATCGAAAGGTGTTAGCTCAGAGAAAGTAACATAATAAATTAATAAAAATTCATTCTCAGCAGTGCTTACATCAAGAACTTTTCATCTTGAAGACTAAGTTTACAGAGACATGGAACCTTCTTCCCACCCCAAATTCCCAAGTACACCGGGGACAAAAGTGAGAGGACTGTGCAGCAACTGTTGAAGTAAAGAGTTTCTGGGACACCTGCAATATAAAGCAATTTAAAAGTGTATATCCGTCTTCACTCCATGCTCTGATTAGGCAGAGTTAAGCAACATGCACTCATCTATACTTGATCTGCTCAGAGATTACATCAAGTATCATTTCTCTGAAAGAACCTCACTATTAGCCCTAGATATCAGGTTAGTATTTTTAAGTAATTCTAGAGCGATTCTATGAAGACAACAAACCCACCAACTATTACACTATTCACAGTTTTAGACTACACCTTTTTACCTCAAAAAATTTTAACAACTTTTCCAACTGATCCTTCCACTCATTCTAGATTTATGAGGAAGAATTTAAGGAGATGCTTTTGTATTATTTCCGTTTGAGAAGTAATCACCTGGCAACCAAACCCTTTAACTTACCGGTAATGCCTATTAGCTATCCATAAAAACTGTATAGACTCTGTGGTACAGAGAAAAAATGATTAAAATATTTAGTCGTGTGATCAAGAAGACACCAGAAGAAGACACTCAGACGCCATGGAAGACACCAGAAACACCAAATTTTTATTATGACCATGGCAGGGGAAAAGGGCATTTTCCAGTGTCCTGAAAATATGGTCCCAGGCCCGAAAACCATCCAGCATTTGTCTCCTCCAGTGACAAATCTCTGCATACCTAGTTTATGTAGACAGAAGTACTCAAGCTGATCTTATGCTACTTGAGCAAGTGAAGTAACTAATGCTAGAAAGAGCATTTCTGAATACCAATAAATGTGTAATAGTCTCAAGCCCATTAAACATGTTTATCAAAACACTCTTGTCCTTGAAACTACCTTTTAAAAACACTATGCAGCGCTAATATGCACCTCCCCATTGCATAAAAGGATCGTCTGAAAATACTGGGTTATAAAAAAGGGTTTATCTATACATTTCCATTACCATGTATGTGCACTTTATGTTGAAAGTTAAGGTGCATCTCTATTTCATTCTAAATACTCTACCCATCTCTCCTCTAAGAAGCAAAACCATAAGAAAGAATTTAAAGAACTGAACTCTTTCTTGCAGTTTTCTGCCTTCTGAACAGCTTTTAAGCTTAATTCCCAATAGTTCTTCAGTTGTAGCTCTGCAAAAGGAACAGCACAGCAGAGCTGCAAACTCTTACCACTGCCACCTAAGCACCAGTAATCTAACCTCAATTCAAAAGTTACAACATTTAATGATGCTCGAAATAAAGCAGCTGAGTAACTTCTGTGAATGGCCCGGCTTAACTTATACTCAATTGACCTAACGTAACGGTTCCCTAAATTTCACAACTACATAGAACAAATTGTGCTGGAGCAACCAAATATACAACTTGGGCAAAAGAACAGGTTTATATCCACATTAGCATGGAGGCAAGGAGAAAGGGAAAATGTGTATTTCACACAGGTGCATACACTTGAATTCTGCATGCAAGGCAAAGGACGCAACTGCTGCAACCAGATTCTGTTGCAATATCATCACAAGTTTGATACTGAGGACAACTACAGCCAAGCACTCAAATTGATTTGCCACTTCTAGTTTCTCAATTAAGTAGGTAATCATCTGGTCACAAGACATATAAAGCAAGACTGAAGGGTAAACAAACAAGATCATTCATGCTTTAGTAGCAAATTTCAGGGTAATGGAGGGGAGTGGTCAGGAGAAGTTTAACCCTCCTCAAAGACTATTACATCTCACAGCTAAGATAAAGAGCAGTAGAGAAATACACCAAGAAAAACAGTGAAATAATGTTTTGTAGAACAGGAATAACACTGAAAGCACTTTAGCTTCCATAAGCTTAGAATCATTACCTCTAATGAACATGATCTGCCGAAAGTAAGTTACGATGCTGAAAATCCAAGACTGCAAGGTTCTTGTAGGGTAGAGTCTGGACTTGTTATATCCTGAAGAAACCCCTATTCCCAAATCAATAACAGCCTATGGAGAAGGAGGATGAATTTTGGCATTTCCTAAAGTCTCACCTGCAGCCTGCTCCGGCAACTAAGCTATAGTTGCCACACATCTGAAGAAGGCTTTGCAGACCACACAGAACAAAGAAATTGAAATCTCCACACAGGAACTCTGCATGACATCTTTCTCAAAGTGTGTGTCACTGTATCTTTACGGAGCAGAAAATAAGTATGCAGTACAAGAAAAAAAGTGTGCCCCTTAATCCTAGTACCACAACCCTAAAAACTGGTGGGACATAGTGGTAACAAGGATTCAAGAGCTCACTGTTGCAAACACAACCTTTTGAGATGCTGTCACCGCTCAAATCTAAGTCATGTTGGACCAGAGGTTGAACAAGCACCAGAACACTCACAGCCAGAAACAGAGGTGCTGCCATTCTCCACTACTGATGCCAAAACACTGGCTAAGCAATACACAGTGGCATTTATAATAATGTCTGGGGAAGAGGACCCTTCCATCTATATTCAAGATGTCTTCCTCATTCCTTAAGGGAGCTGCATAAAAAGAACACACATGGAAGTAAAATATTTGAGTGCAAAAGTAAAGACAGACTCAAATCCCAGAAAACATTAACATCAGCAGTGCCATTTCATTCATCCATGTCAGTCTGATAATATCTGAGAATTAGGAGACCAAATGTTAGGAGATCCAGCACAAAGCTAATATTGCACCCCACAATCACCCAAGAGTCTTCATTTCAGGAAGGAAAAGAAAAAAGGAAGAAATAAGTTAGCTTTCCAAAGAAAAAGTAACACATTAGAGAAGCTTCGGATGTAACAGGAGGATGAGATGGAACTTAAACATGAACTGATTTTGGCTCCAAAACATAAGAATGTTATTTCTGAGCATTTCAGTGCCAAACACAACTATCAATCAGACACCAAAACATTGCAAGAGCAATGCCCCAACACCCCACCAGGGAAAAACATCAGCACTACTTCCAGTGCCCAGAATAGAGAGCAGCAGTGAACAGGGATTTGGGAAGCTAGAGAGGGAAGAGATGTATGTCATCTTACAGCTGTTTACATCTGTTCTACAGAAAGATCTGGTTCATATTTATTAGCTACATTTAATTTACTGTAGATCTAAACAATAAAACATCTCTCTTTTTTTGGTATCATTAGCCTATTAGTTACACAAGAAAACCAGTATTGGATTCCCCCCCTGCCACCTCCCCCCAGCAATACTCCACTTGATACTCATTCATCTCCAGGATTATCATATAACTACCAGTTTAAAGCTGGATCAATGTTTTTTCACTTCACTGAACAATCTAATCAATAGCAACAAGGACAATCTGCTGTCAAAAGCAAGCTGCTGCTCGTGCTGCTAGTCCCCCCTGGGCTTGGTGTTACAGAACTATGCTAGACAGATCCTAGCACACAGCACTCAGTGTGACACTGATCACTCTGCAGGCACAGAGCGAGGTACTGATACCAAGTATACAGCTAAATCAGCACAGCTAATTGCTGGCATCTTCAGAAAATAAAGTTGTGTGCTCATGAGAAACAGGTTGCAAAATTATTTGCACATCCTACTGAGGAAATTAACCTAGTCTGCTTTCTGGTTTAATTACTTATGTATGCATTGATTTTTTAGGAAGGCAAATTAAATGGAGAAGCTTGCAACAAAATAATTCAAAGGCATTTCTCTAATCAGTAACACATATGTCAAGTTTAAAAATTTTCATCCCAACCACTGGGAAGCATACCACTCTTGTGCAAGTCTACAACTTTTTGCAAATCAAAAATATCACTGTACACTTCTCAGGTAAGAATAATGTTTTGCATTTATATTACATGAGATCTAAGAGGATGGGGGAAAGTTGTATATACAAGAGATTCCAGCTTAATCTCTTACAAATACATGCCAAACAGTGCAACCAAAGCAAAACCCACACACTGGGATGTCTATTTTGTATTCAGTCTACCTGTAGCAGTAACAACAACAGCAACAAACCCCACACAAAAATACAAGGGTAAGAGGGCTTAAATTTTACGCCATGATCATCTTATTAAATAAAATTAAGCAATTCCTAGCTGTATTGCATCTTTCATTAAGGTACACAAACAGAAAAAAATGTGGGGTTTGAAACCAGCTTTGTGTAACGGGAACAAGATGGGAGAGATGTCAGAAAGGCCAGAAACCTCACACCAAAGAAATGTAAGCATTGTTCCTCATTACATCTGGCTATCTTGGCAAGCTAATTGCATAGAACATGTAGATCCTGCTTTTAAAGAGGATGGTGAAATCTGTTTCTGTTGCTAAAAAAGCAGCAAAACAACACCCAAGATTTCTCTTTATTCTAGCTATGAAATATCACTTAAACCTGTGAGATTTTGAAAGTACTTGGTTTCACACTAAGGAACATCAGCTTAACCTAGAATCTTGGACATTTATGAATAGTTCATTCCTCAGCACAACACATCTAGTGAAATCGGCTTCTGACTGGATAATCTATCTTCACCACCTCCTCAGCTCCAAACTCTCAAAATATATCCCTCATGCTCTCACTCAGAACCCCAATAGTCTTCCTCCTTGCTATTTACCCTGGATCTCCATCTTAACAAGAAGGAACATGTGCACATATAATCCAGTATCGTATGTAAATTCTTTATCTGACTTCCACCATTATGTGAAATATCAAACAAAGATGAAGACAGAGGTGTCCTCCCTCCTCTTTCAGCAGTAATGCTTGTGAAGACATCTGCTTGCTATTTTGAATTTCCATAAAACCTACTTGTCATTTTTGCTTAAGCAGAAGTTAACTGTGTCATCTGGCCATTTAGGTTCAACTTTACTGAGGGAAGCTGGGCAAAATAGATCTGACTGATGCTGACTGCAGCTGCAAAGTAACTGCAACTGTTTTGGGTTTATTTTTTTTGCAGTGTAGGAAAGCAGAAAGTAAATCAGCAAGTAGATATTCTTAACAAAAGTATCAAATGTACATCTTCCCCCTCAGTGGAATTGTTGCTTTAATACCACTACTACTTCTCCAGAGTCAGCTTATGCACCTCCACCCATTCCAGCAGCACGTATCCAAGATGGATGTATTTCAGAATAAACCAGCATTGCTGAAAGCATAGAAACCAGACACTTTCCATCCATACAAAACCTGTCCATCTGCCACAACACTGGAATTACAGTTTTTTTCCCCCTCCTCCTTATGGGAAAAATGAGGTGGTGGTAAAATCACATCCAAATCAAATAAGTCTGAGCTGAAGTCTCTGTCCTATTAGCAAAATTAGTTGCTACCCCTTGGGTCCAAGAAGCAGCCATGTCTGCCCCCATGACTCAAGCAGCAATTAACAGACAGTTACCTGCAAGGTCCCAGGTCCTACCATGAAAATGAGACAACAGAAGAAACCTGCCAGCTCCTAGAGTATAACTACAATAGGCCTGGGAAATGTATTTTTAGCACATACAGCAAGTATAGCACATGGAGTTTCCTCAAGTGTGTTTATCTTTGGCTTTGCATACATCCTAAGAAATCAAACCAGGAATAACTATGTTAAAGGGCATTACCTTCACATATGTCCTTTGCCACAGGGAATCAATAGGCCAGTCTGTTGAAATTTGCAAGACCATGAAATTACCCTGATTAAGCCTAAAATGGATGCCTGTTCTTAAAGAACTGGACTGAGACTCCCTATCATTTCCATAAGCCTGCAAGCAGCCAAGATAACCTCCCAGAGTAAAGGGCCTGAACCGTATTTCCAGTAGTCCTCTGGAGGTGAAAAGCACCACACCATCAGCCTTCCAGGGTGAAACCATGCAACAATAAAGTGCCAAAATGCTGCTGGGCTAATATTTCAACAGTCAAGGCAGAATCTGAAGAAGATCCACAAAAGCACAGAATGAAGCTGAAGTATTGCCAGAAGTTCCTAATATTAATGCACTGCTGACAGCCACTTTCTGTCACTGATGTCTGTACCTGAGCTACAGTTTTAGTAGAAACACAAGCTTCAGAAGAAACAGGCTACTGCACAAAACAGTGATGACAGATCAGAGAAGCAAACTCAACATTACTTGAGCTTGACAAACCATGATCAAGCTCTCAAACTACAGAAACAATTAAAATCCCTAAAGGTAAGGTGTCAATAAAATGAGTAACTAGTAGCTGAAAGAACACTTATTTTAGAATTTGTTCTCCTTTCTTCACCCACATAAATCAAAGACCAGGAACAACCACCTTCAGCAAGGTTTAGAAGGACTCTTAACAGTTATTTTCCTTTTAACGCCTTTGCAAAAAAAAAAATATGACTAAAGAAATGACTGTGTGTTGGATCCACTCTGGGGCATCAGTCAGTATTACTGTAATTCTTTACAATTCTTTCAAGCTTACCCTGATCCGTTGCTTGATTCTAGAACAGAAGTGTTGAATGCATGCATCCATACGTATCATGTTTATCAACTGCATCCTAGGAATATGAAGAAAGCTGTAATATAATAACCTAATAACCAATAGAAATTCTATTACATTAAAACTATAATCACCTTACTGAATTTGAGAATAAAAGTTATATTTGGATAGCGTGAGAAAATGGGATTGTAATGAATTATTGTTTTGTTTGGCATAGTGAGGTACATTTGTTACAGCATGTGGAAGCTTTCTTGTAAGCAGATGCAGTCCTTGTTTAAGACGTACTTTCAAGCTATACTAATACTCTTTAGCAACAAACAGACAATATTTTTCAACACTGTAGCTGTAAAGTGTTGCTATATTTCAGAGTAAAAATCGTCTCAAACAAATTCTGATTTTAGCATTGTTATTTAAAAGACGTAATTTCTGGGATTACTAAAACACAACCTTAACCCTGGTAAACCAGACAGTCAAACTGTTAAATCTGATGGCAAATTTTAACAGCAACACAGTTCTTCCCAGTCAATCTTTAGGAAATCTAACAATTTTATTAGGTCTTTGAATATACACATGGAATTAGGGAGATATGGATCCTGATGTTTTCCTCTCATTTCATTCCCAGCTTTGTGATTACATTTAATGAATAAGAGCTGCTCTTCTGTCTCGGTACTACACAGACTACTTCATTTAGAGCCCAGATACCATGCTGAAACCCACTTTGAGGCTCACAGCTTACCACCTTCCTTTTACTCCACTGCCACCTTTTCACAAAAATTTTACCTGATACAATGACACACGTTCACAAACATCAAAGCCTTAGTTTCCCCCCCACACCTCTCCCTGGCCCATTCTTTTTAAAAACATGCCCAAGAAATACTGTTTCAGCCACAAGTAGGGGAAGAGGCAACAAAAAACCCCACACCAAAAATGAAGCAAAAACTTTAAAAAGCATTCCATTTGCCTTAAACTGATACAAATTCTGACTCTACTGAGTCCAAACCAATATACACCACTCTAGAAATAGAGTTTCCTAACTACAAGAAAAGTTCTGGCAAGAGATGAGCTACAGTACAGCAATTGCCAGAAGCCTGTAACAAAAGAATGCTGAAGACTTTCAGATAAAGCAGGTATCTTCTAGAATTCCTTTTTAAACTATAATCTAGGACCAGCAGCTCTCATATAAAACTTCTTTTGCTCTTTATTTCATTTTTATTACTTTAGCTGATTATCATCTTTTTAAGAGCAGATACCAAGTTTTTCCACTGCAATAAAAAGCAATCCTGGCCAAGAAAAGATTTACCCATTAGCCGCACTATCTCCACAAAGACAGCAGCCTTATTAAATTACAAGTGTTTGAACAAGGTCAAGAACTCAGGGTTTAATTCAAAGTGTTTCCAGGTATAATGCTGTCAGGTCAACTTAAACAAGCCAACAGAGGCTTTGAGCTTGATTAAATATTAAAACAGAATCTTTCACATCTGTTTTTACCCAAGGATGAAATTACTGTACATCACTTCAACCAGCTCATTAATACACTAAACACATATCTTGCCTCAAAAGGTTACAGGAATATCAATGCTTCCAGCGTGCCTGCAGTGAAACCTACACAACTCAGCTAGAAGTGAGGTCACTGCATACTTTAGCAGGATGTCAATATTTTTTTATAAATGTAAGAGGTAATCAGTTAGTCATAGTTACATTTTAAATTAAAAAATCAGAGCCTCCAGTGCAGCTAAATCAGTTGCCTTTGATCTGAACCTTTTAAATGTTCACCTTATTTTCTTTTATAGATAACTAGATAACAGACAAAAAACAAAGTTTGATCCAACAGTAATTATTTTTAAAACTGGAGGGCTGTCATGCCCAACTAGAAATTTGCTTTTTATAAAAAGATGCACAGCACAAATTTTAATCGAAATATAAAAGAGGTCTATATCAGGATCATCTATTTCAACACATATCATTTCTAACAATATTTTGATGGCATGTTTGGGCATAGGAGAAGAAAATACATTTGAGGATACAAGTGCTTTGACAATGATAAATACACAGTATTAACTACTCCACATGGCATTTGAGGCCCTTTAAAACACAACCAAAAAAACAGATACTCCTCTAGCATTATCTTTGTTTGAGACAGGAGACATTAGTCAAATCGTGTTTCCTGACTGCAATCCATAAAAAGCAGAGACAAATGAAAGTCATCTATTTAGAGCAACAGATGTACAAGACAGGACTTGGAAGGGAAGCTATAGAAAGTGTTTTGCACTTATCCCAGATAGAAAATGGTCTCTGTATTTGTATATGCTGAAACTGAACTTAAACATCAATTGTAAAATAAAATTTTAAAAAACCCTAGTAAATTTGCCACAAAACATTCAAATCTACCACACAGTCTTAACAGTACACCCCTAGGACAGGGCAGGAGGAAAACTGCTTGAACATGTAAGTTCTTACATAATGAACAGGAGGAGCCCTAACACCTGTGAAAGCCCCAGCATCTCTTTGAGGAGTCAGAACTATGTATTTTAAGCACTGCTAATAAGGCATGAGATAATTTGCTTAAGACAAAATAAAATTCCAATACAACACGGTCTTCTACCACCCACCAATTTACACTTCAACAATATCATCAAGTAGACCAAACTATGCTTAATGCAAAGTCAATAAATTCTTTTTTGGCTGTTGACACAAAAATCTACTGGGAATTAAACACTTGAGGAAATTAATCATTATAACACTCTGGTTCAATGCACACCTGTATTGAAATAATTTGGTCTTTAATTCACTTTATTTGTAGTTGGGTTTAAAGCAGTAAATTTGATAGAAACAGGCCTCATTAAACCAATCTAGTTCAAACTGCTTTTCATTAAGCTTGGTGTATTTGAATAAAGTCAAAAAAGATTCATTTCCTTTAAAACAGTTGTGCACTATAAAGCATCCCAAACAAACCAAGACCACTAATACATAATATAATAAAGGCATTTACATTTGATCTGAGCAAAAGCCAACATTAATGATCTGTTTGCTTTCAATACATTTTCTTGAGGCACAGACACGCCTTTCTTACTGCCCACAGAACCCCACATGGACAAACAGCTGGAAGACGACCAAAATAAAGTGTCTAGGAGCTCAAGCTATTATGACAACCTCACAGCTTCCTGCTTTAAGACTTATGCTTTAATACTTTCAACACAGATGCAGTTTAGCATTGTGGCTCCCAGATATAGTTAGCTTGGAAATCAGCAGCAGCAGTAGATGGCTGGTGAAAAGACACCTTGGGAAACACCACATCCATGTGCTGGGGAAACCTGTGCCGAATTACCTGACTGCACGAAAGTGACAGATCCTGCTAAGAGAATTATACCAACACTCCTCTCTATATGAATTCAAAACCAGCAGCAACTCTGCAAAAGGTGGCAGCAATCACAGCTCCATATGTAGCTGCCAGCACACACTGAGCAGTTCAGCAGCCTGAGCATGTCTCCAGCTTGAAGTCTTCACCCCATTTTCTTTCAGGACAGGGTGTGGTGCCACTGTATATTACCACAGGAGCCCTAACTTCAGCAAAACACACTATAGGAACATCTGGCAAAACAGAGCCAGTTACACCAAAAATGTGCTTAGAAATGTGTGCAGTAACTAAAGAGCATGATGTTAATCACTTCCACACATATTTTCCTTTCTCTTCTGTCTGAGTGACACAGCAGACAGCACATTCTATGCCAAGGGACTGCTTACTCTCAGGTAGGCACATAAAATCCTAGATGGTATGAATAATCTGATCTCTCCAGAGATTTTTATTTTCTCAAAGCACATGCACATATTGCAAAAGAGAATATTTTTGTGATTTCAAGAGGTGAAGAACTTTTCAAATTAAGTTTTGACCTTCCCAAGGCAACACTAGGCCCTGTCCCATACCCCTGCTTTCACCACATGCACCCCATGCCTCAGTGCCCACTTCTTCAAAAACAGAAACTGTGTAATTTCAGCCTTACTATGCCATACAGTACAATACCTGTTCTACAACTGAGTTTTAAGTACCAGTCATGTGTTAAACTGGGGTGGCAATGAAGAGGGAGATAACCTAGGATGAAACAAAGTAAACTTAACAATAAAAATAAAGGCACAAAACCCCCCACTCAACCTGAGTCCTTATGAAACAGTTTTCCCATTGTTCAAAACAAAGAAGTACCACCTTCCAAGACTATTTAGTTACACCACTTTCTAATCAATTCCAGTTATTACTACAGTACTAGACCAAAAGAAAGAGACAAATAGTTTGGACTCCTCATAACCTTTAACTTTCCATAAGCCTTAGTCTGATATACTTTTGTGGTTCCAGCATGCGAATTTTGATTTAAGTACCTAGAAATCCTTGCCCACCTCCAAAAACAAATATCACACCTTCAGGTGACTACCACTTACTCCATTAACAAGCACCAAACAAGCACAGTAGTGCAAAGATCATTCCTTAAGTTCCTACAACTAAAAAAAGGACAACACGCAAGGACCAGAATGGCTCTAATACCCTACTCTTCACATAAATTGGTCATAAAATGACGTCACAGGTGAGAACACACTAACAGTACATTTTGCTAGTGATTCAAAAGGCATCAAACTCATCAATAACAAAGATCTGGTTTACTGAAGTTGGACATGGTGGTGCCATGACATTTGTTTCAGCAACCCCACACCTTTCAGCCCAAGTATCTGAAGCTGGCTGCAGCTATTACCAAGTTACTCAATTAACTTGAAAAGACAAGCCAAAGCCTCAACACTGCTAAGCGACTGACAGTACTTGCAGAAAGGAAGCTGCCCTCAGTAACAAACACTACCATTGCAAAGCTTACAGTAGACTGAGTATTTTCTTCTTTCACCTTCCTTTCATTCCCTGTAGTCTTCTGGTTTTCTCTTCTATCCTCACTCAACCTTGCACCTCATTCTTCTATATTTAAAATCAAAATCTTTCAGTCTTGACAAAACAATGAGGTTGATAAACCACCGTATAAATGAGGGTGGTGGAAAAAAATCCATACTGTATATATGCATTTGTGAATGAATATGCTTAAAAGTAGAGTACCTCAAGGCATATAAAAATCACTTCTGAGGAGAAAAAATTCTCTTCCCTGGAAGCTGTTTAAAAGTGTTACTTGCATCAATTCTGAATTGCTACTGCTAAGTGGCATTAGAATATAAAATCACACTCTACAGTTTTCTCCTCTTGAGATTTACAGTTAAATGATAAGAAAAATACTTCCTGGTTAAATTGGACAGATAATGCAATACAGCTTTTATCAAACCAATAAATATGTTATAATACACAAGCCTCTGGCCCTAAGAGACTTCCTTCTTCAGGTGCTGGCAGTCCATAAATTAGCTCATTTGTAGCACAGAAAAGCTCCATAATTAGTACCTAGTTTATCATTAAAACCTTGCATTCACTGTATGATGTCACAGACTACTGAGTCTGGCTCTCATTTACACACTCAATTATTTTCTGGCATCCCAGTACAGTTGATCCCATTATTTCCTATATAATTGACCAACTTCAACAGCTGCAATTCTTCTCTTGTAAATACAGAACATATTGTAGATGACAGGATCATAGTTATCACTCTTAAAAAAATTCCACATAACATACACTTTAAATTTGACAAAGCTTAAGATGCTTTGCCCTGCAGCCAGCAAAAGTTTGATTTAAAAAGCACTGTACAGTAATTAAATTTAAACCACAGAATTAGTAAAAGTACCACATTCATTGACTAGTAGAGATTTTATTGCAATAGATTAGACTCATTACTTAAGAGTCTGAAAAGCAGTTGAAGATAATTTACCGCTGGTACTAGAAATTAATACACTTACTTTTGATTACAGTTGTGAATGAGACATACAAATAGCAGCTCTGCAGATTCGGGCATGCCAGATACCCCCTGGGTCAGCTAGTGAGGCCAGTCTTTGGAGTCCCGTAATCAGTGTCCACAAAATGAATTCCAAGTTAGTTATGAACATATTAGCTAAATTCACATGTTGATAAAGCTGAGCATAATAGCACAGTCCTTTATACCGAAAGGTTACTTTTCAACTTGTCCTATCATGGAGAGTCAGGATCTTCTTAAATCAGTACATTCCAGATATTAAGCAGAAGAAAACTACAGTACTACAGAAGTGCTTCTGCAGCATAAATGAGGTTACTCAATTCCAAATAATGTGCTATTAACAAAATTCCATCATTCTTTATTTGTTTGCAGAACAGCTTTTGCCTGTAATCTAGGTAAGAACCTTTCCATCTTCAAACAGAGCATCTGCATCATACCTCTCAAGACAGAATCTTTTCCCAAGTCAGAATAATTAAGCATTAAATTAAGCTCTTAAAAACTGTCTTCACTGCATTCACTTGGTCTTTTGATTCTACTCTAATGGATTATCTATTTAACTTAGTCAGAATTTAATCCAGTGTTACAAGTCACGACCAAAGAAAGATTATTTTAATCCAACTATAAAAGCTTGAGCTCTTGAGCTAACGCACTAGACCTATTCTCAAGCCTCACCTGTGCTACTACACCAGCACTGCAGATCCTAAGCACAAAAAACCATGGGAAGGGACTCATGAGTCCTGACTTTAGACTTTGGAAATATAAACAGCATGTTAAGCCTGCATTTTCTACTCAAATTTACAGCAGTCAAAAAATACACACACGTAGTCAGGGCTGCAAACCAGCTATTTTTTAAGCTGTGTGAACTGATGGCGGAAGGCAGGTGGGTGGGTGGGAAGAGGTAGGGCCAGTGAAACAGGCTGAAAAGAAAGCATTTTTAACTCCTTCAGCAGATGAAGTCCAACACTTCCCATATGTGCCTCATTTTCCCAAATTATTGCAGGCTAAATGTAAAAAATATTAAACTCTGCAAAAGAACCTAATAGAGATTATTACGTGACAGGAAACAGCATGAACTATACTCTGTCCTATACCACAATGACAAACTCAAATCATAGTTGGCTTTTTCCTTCCCCTAATTATGAGGGGCGAAACCACAAAACCTATGTTAAGATCTTATCAGTTAAGGTTCCCTCATGGGAAAAGTTCAGAAACAGCTGTACCAAGAATCACCGCTCAGCTTCAAGTCTCTGAAGTTGTCACAAGTTTAGAAGAATGAAATCTGTCCATTTTGACCCAATATTTGGGCCTCTTCCATCTCTTGAGATATTTGTATTAATGACTTCCTAATTAACACTCTTGAGAAGCATTCAAAGCAAAACAAAAGTAACAAAAAAACCCACAGTATACTCTTTTTACTGATATTGGTATCCCCTAGGAAGTACAGTCTGAATACAAACTGGTAATTTGGGCAAACTAACCCAGAGGATGTAGCTAGATTGCATGTCATGTGGGTAGGTTTTATACAGATTATACATTACTGCCTCTTATTTTTGTAACAGGACACTTGTCAGTACCCTCCATGGAAGCTGCTAAGGAAGTACTGACTATAGCTTTTCACTCAAGCTGTACACTGATGAAGCTAAACCAACATCATTCACAAAAAATACCTTCAATGTATTTCTGCTAAATTGGCATAAAATATATATTTTAAAAAATACTTTTTTAAAATCATATAAACCCCCTGTATTTTGCTACTGTTTTCACTAAGTGGGTTATCTGTTCTAGATTATGCTACTCTTGGACAAGCCTGAAAAAGCACATCTAAGAAACAAACAAACAAACAAAAAAACAAAAAACCAAGCACAGAGCATAAATACCAAACCTCTCTTGTGTGGTACTAACCACAGCAGGAGTAAGTGCTGATGACATAAGCTGTATCAAACAACTGTGATGGAATTTAATAGATCTACTAAGAAAAAAATTTTTGTAGAATAGTTATTTACTGGTTTGTGAACACAAATGCATTAAAATGGCAAATAAAATATAAATATTACTTTCTTGTAGCACTACATTAAAAACTCTTAGGAAAAGTGGTGTTTTTACTTGTATATAAAAGTCAATATATCAAGAGAGTATAGGAGAACAAATACAACTTCACAGAGCTCTTACAAGCAAGAGCTGCTTAGTTTGAAAGGCAGTTCTAAGGCATACTTCCCTGTTGCTGTCTTTTCTGTATAAAAACACTTGTCATTGTACCTCTGCTAATATCAGCCCCAATTAAGAATTTAATTACTCCCTTACTGGCTTTATATAGTCTAACAGCTTGTTTTCAATGAAGAGTGATATATGGTAATATGCAATATTCCCTGTGGTACCTCTTCCCAGGGAAACTCCTTCCAAGAAAACTGTTTAAATTTAAAATTACAAACTCAACTGTTTTTTCTCCAACCGTAGCATTTTGAAATACTTTACTGAAAAGCTATCCAAAAGCAAGCACCCTTTGTTACAGGCCTTAAAAAGATCAGAGGTGAAGGGACTGCTAGATCACATAACTGAGTAACTTTAAGTTGCTGCAGGTATGCACAAGGCTTATCTGTGCCATTTTAGGCTAGATTGTAACAGCAGCAGTGAACAGCAGTACTGTAACCCAGGCAGTGTCAGAAGCTGCCATTTCCAACGCTGATACTGGAAGCTGTACTTTTGAAGTCATCGTGCAACCTGCCTTATCTTCATCCTTACCTCCAATGAGGCCACAGTCCCTCTCAAGTGAAAGATACCACTGCAGGAGCTACTACATTTTGGTCTGCTTAGCCTGAAGAGTTAATATCAGTTTATCTTTAGTCATGCAATATATTCTAGGGAAGGTTGCTAAGAGATTAAAGACTTAATTTTCATATCTAATATTTATATGAAATATAACAGTTTTAGCACTGAGGCAATCCTAGAGATGCTTAGCAGACCATTCTTTAAAACTATGGCAATAGCTCAGATTTTTATATAATTAACTTTCAAAACACCAACCAGGTAACAAAAGAAACCTGTTTGATACAAAACAGAGGCAGAGAGGAATTATTGGAAATGTACTGGAGTTAGATGTCAGCATTTCAGTAAAGTAAAAGGCAAAGAAAAAAATCCATAAAAATTCCACTAGGTACAAGAGAAGAGCAGTTTCTTCAGTTTGAGAAGCTATTTTGAACATTCATGGTGGAATGTATCTCACTAAGTGTTTTAGCATGGTCTTCAGAAACAGAAACCAATCTGCTTATTAGGGCAAAAATATATTGGGAGTAATTAAACAAATATGAAGTTGCTTCCTTTTTACATAATTTCAAAGATGTATCATTTGACCGTGTTCTTTCTACAGAAGAAAAACACTTCAGTTCCTGGGTTTAAGAATATCATATCCCATTGTGTTACAGCTTTATGTAACAAAATTCATTTAACATAAATTAATTTCTAAATTCTATACCTCAAATACTGATTTTTAATCAGTTTTTTCATTATAATCCTAGCATTAAAACAGAAATTCTAGTTCCTGAACAATATAGTTTCTACAGAAACAGCCTAACAACACTTTCTGAAACTGCATGGAAGATGGTCAACTGTTTATTGGTAGAAGTCTAATCAGTGTATGATGTGGGCTGAAAGGAAACATAAGAACCCTGTAAAACACCATATACTTGATAAAATAAAATAAATGAACACCCAAAGCTTTCAGGAATGAAGTCAAAATTACACTTAAACAAGGGAGGGAAGATGAACCTAAACTGGATGTGAAAAACATTTTTCTATAACATCCATTAGACACCAACCCTTAAATATAGGGTCTATATGAAGAAGTGTCTATTATCCCCTTCTATACAGCAAGGTACACAAACACACCCCTTTACATACAGATGACAGAACAATACCTTATCCGATTTATACTTTACCCACTGAATTTTGGAAGCAATTCAAATATTCTCAGAACAACCCACTTTCAGATCCTTACAAAACAGAATTTTCTTGGACAAAGCTGTACTGATCTGAATTGTTTTATGAAAAATTGTGTAAACATTAACAATCCAGAAATGTTTTCTGCAATCCAAACACTTCAAGCTTGGTGTGATTCCTTCCCCAATCCCTTTCTGAAATCATTCTAGAAAGTAAATACTTCAAATCTTGAAAACAGTCCTTAACAAAATTCTATGTACTAATTTGTTTTCTAAAGGACAGGGAAAACAAGTCTACACAGAAGCTTTAATATGACAGTGACCTATGACCTTTAAATATCCTCCCATAATTAGGTGTACACTCATAAATGTAATCCAAAGTAAATGTATTTACGAACTCGATAATCACCAGATTGCTTAAACTATATTTGAGGCAAGTCTAGTCAGGCAGAAAGAAGAGTTTCTCCCCTTGGCACCACTTGAAGCAAGGCAGAGCTTTCAAAGTTTCAAAAGATCAATAAACATGGGGTGACAACAAAGTCGAAAAACTCAGTTTAGTTAAAATGTTGAACACAGTTACCAATCCAGTAAGATACCAACACTTTAAAGGTAGTATGAAATCAGACATTCTTACAGTAGTCCAATGCTCAGTACCTGGAACAGGACTAAACACCCTTTATCATAACCTTTGTATTCCCTAAATCCAGAATTGAACAGCAGAGCAGCTGCTCCGTGCCTGCTCTGCAGAATTCAATGACCGACAAAAGGTTACCTTAATTCACTGCGATAATCAGCACACATTTACCCTCTACCAAGAGTTTGCAACCATCTGCAAGGCGGCAGAGCTGACTGCCTAGAAAACAACTGGTAGCATGCTGACATGTCCTCACATCACTCATGTCAATGAAAATTTATCTCTTAGCAACAGCTAAAAGAAGCTGAACTTCCAGAAATATTTTAGATGCATCACGAGCCAACAATTTCTTAAGTGATTTTGATTGCTGCTGATCTCCAAACAGATGTCTACTCTAATTGGTAAAATTTATTAAATACATATCTTAAATAAGAAAAAGTCAAGTTGTCATGCCCTAAGAAAGCAATAACAATGGGAGTCATTCTAGCTGTGAACATAAAAGAAAATGCTATCCTTATTTGAAGCTGCTGGCCTCACAGTATCAGTAACAGTGAAGTAAACACGCATGTGTTGTGGGGAAAGGAAGGAATTTGCTATTAAGGTTGCTGTCAGAAACTGAAAGCTAAGACAAGTCCACTAAAAAATATTTTTGACAGGAAAAGCAAAATAAGAGATTCAGTGCTAATACCACTTAGCTACTAAAACTATTTTAGGATTCCCTTCCCTGCTACATGGGAGCAAATACAGAATTTTAAGGCATTAATCTTTACAAGTAAATTCCATACAAAACTTCTGATAAAATTAGAAATACACTTGTTCTAGAAAAACTCATTTGCATTAGCAAAACATCAAGCAAATTAAAATTTTAGCACCAGACGGAGATCAGGAAATGGAAAAAGCTTTTTCTCAGCTATATTACAAGCTCTTCTCTAGAAAAGAAGTCATGCAGAGGTAGGTCTCTTCAAAATACATCCAAAGACAATACTGAGAAAAAAACAATATAAATCATTCAGATTCTGGTTCATGTTAGCAGATAATGAGCAGTTTTGCTTTCTTCCATCACTAGTATTTTCCAGGAGACATAAAACAAAATCTGTCAATCCAAGGCTGAATAAAGCCACATTTATTTACTTGAATTCAGTCAGAACTGAGGTATCATCCTGAATTCAGAGCAGTATAGGAAGTTGGGAACACAGAGGAAGATTCCTATGGTGGTTTATTAATCCAAGTAAGAGACTCCTACCACCCATCTCATGTTCAGATCAGAAAAGGCTCCTGCAACTCTCCACTGAAAGAATGAAAACAGGCCTGCAAGAAGAGCAGCTAGTCACTAGTTTTTAAACACAGTGCACAAATTCATAAAGCAAAAACAACTCCCACTGTCACAAAAAATCCAAATGGCAAAGCACAGAACTTACTGAATCCAAGTACCAATAGCTCCCTTCCTTAAGTGTATGGCAGACAAGCATGTCAAGTGACCCAACAGCAGCTATTCTTTGAATAAGCCACAGAGCAAGTCACTGGCTTCCACGAGAGCATGAGCTCCAGTACTTTTGAAACTAAACTAAGTAGCTAAAACATCCAGGTACAAGCACAGTAACAGACCATCCTACAGGCACTTAGCACCTGCTGCTACCTTGAGAACCTACCCTGCATGTGGTTTGAGTAATTTCTTGACTGATTCGTCTATAAATTTCAGACCTTCAGAAAACATCTGTAACATCCAAAAAGCCTGCTTTGCTAGATCAGCAGAATGCATGACAAACATAAAAATAAATACACTGGGTTTACTATACAATTTTTCAATACTAAAACAGATTAATATTTGCAAAACAGCATTAGTAAGTTTTTTGTGACGGTTTTTACACCTGGGTAAAGAGCTAGACAGTTCAAGGCAGAACAAAAATATTCAGATCAGAAAATACCGTGTTTATGTATAACCCCATTGTTTATTACATTAACCTCCATGTTTATATTTATAAACTAACTGATAACCAAATAATTACTTGCAGGAGTCAATGCACTGTCCTCCTCCTCTAGCATTAACAGATTCCTGCTAAACCAACTCTTACAGCAGGCATCCTAGCATTCAGAGGTCAAGAGAGAAAAATCAATGTAGGAAATGAAAGCTGAGTATCTTTAAATTTGGAATAGAAGGAAGTAATACAGCAGCCGTCATAAATATGGAACTTGTTAACTAGCTACTATTAAGTTCTGTGATCATAACAGAGCTTATTTTAGTTTGAAGAATCTTCTCAGGCTTGAACACTGACTTTTTCATCACACATTTAACTGTATTTTTGTATAATGTCTTTTCTAACTACTGCTCATTATCCACTAACGCTAAGCATTTTAAAGACTTCCACAGTACCCACAAGTTAGGTATTACTCACATTTTTACCAAAAAGGTTCCTCAGGACATTGCCTAGTCCAGCTCTGATAACCCTGAGGATGGAGATTCTGTGGCCACTCTGAGTCCCTGTTCCATGTCTCTCCACCCTCATTGTAAAGAATTTTCTCCTTCATCCATCTGTAATTTCCCTTGATGCAACTTACGCCAGTTACCTCTCGTTATTTTTCCACCTGAAAAATTGCAGTCTCCACCTTCACTGTAATCACTCCATATGTAGTTCTGAAAGAGGTGCTTTAACACAACAGTCCAACACGTCCATGCAATTTTATCTTGGCTGTACTCCTCTCAACTGTTATGTGTAAATACTTCCTGCTGCCTAGGGAAGTGTTGGAATCACTATCCTTGGAAGCATTCACAAAACATGCAGATGCAGCCCTCAGGAACATGGTTTAATGGTGAACATGGCAGTGCTAGCTTAGCAGTTGGACTCGCTGACCTTTGAGGTCTTTTCCACCCTAAATAATTCTATTATTCTACTTATTAGTTAAGAACTGCTTGTACTCTATGTCTGAAACACAGGTGCCACTGACATTTGTCTTTTATTGAGCCAAATGCAAACACTGCTAATCAGCGTTGCCACAGATACATGGACAGTACATAAAAATTAGTTCTTAAAACTACAGTCATTCATCTGCACCATTCTGGAAAAAACAGATCTGAAACTGAAGCCAATTTCAAAATAACCACCAGTGATGAAATTAACTCCTAGAGAGCATGTGGGAAACGTGTGGCAAATTCACCACAGCCTAAGCTAGGCTCCACTTCTAGTCCAAGATGAGGAAACATCAGCCATGCCTACCAGGCACCTCTGCTGAGATCATACACAGCTTTTTTCCTGTGCCAGAGTCCTGTTTATAATTAAAACCAGAAGTCTCAAGCCTATGCCACCTAGAACTGCATTAATTGGTAACTGCTGGACTGTACCACCACAACCACAAGGGGAGAAAAATGGGACTCTGCCCCTCCAGACCCAAAAAATTTGACAAAGCAGAAATTTGTGCACATATGTAGCTAGTACTGCAGGCATAGAGTAGACAATTTACAATTCTGCAGTTTCCCTCACCACATGAGATTTTCCTTATGTAACATCTTATCTACAGCACAACCTGAAGTTACAATAATCCACACCAGCCTGGAACTAAGTGCAGCAGCCCTGGAGTTGCCTGCACAGGCATCCCTGTAACAGGTCACACCCATTCACTTCAAGAAGGCTGGCTGTGCCTGCAAATTCAAAAATTTAAGCTCTTCTCAAAGAACTTGGAGAAGAAAAAAACCTCACAGAAAAATCCATGTGACACCAGTAATAAATTTCCTCAAAGAGGGATACAAGCAGATTGGGAAAAACAAATACAAGTAATTTAGCAACTGAAAGAAATCACACTAGTCTAAAAGCTGATTTGTTGCTTACCAGGTAACCACAAAGGACAGCAGTGGATCTGTCAGCTAAGTGATGCCTGATCTGACATGCCATCATGTTCAAAATTCTACAGGCATCATCTGAGTCCTAACCCTGTTGTCCCAGTATACAGCAGCACTCCATCCACTTGGTTCCACAGAGTCCTGGTGTCCTGCCTTGAAACAGGCCCCAAACCATGGGACTGTCCTTACACCCGGGCAAATGTAATCCTGAACACAGAGAACCAAGCTGCTTACAGGATCATAAATGGATTCAAAGTTGTAAAGAAAACTTTAGAGTTGAGTCTTTTCTTAATGCCAGCTTGAAATTCTTTCAAAAGTGAGAGTCTTTTGCCGTAACCAACTACCAAATTGGAAAATTGCAGTTAATTAGCAGTTAATCTATACCTGACATCTTTCTTGACAAAAAAAATAAGATGACAAAAATAGCAGACAACTTCAAGTGCAAGTCATGAAGATTTTTCACCACATTTTACAATAAAATTCCTGCAACAATAAGAAACAATATGGAATTCCTATCACATTTCAACTGACACAAAAAATACCCCAGAGTCAAGACCATCACTATTACTGAAGAGGCAAAGACATGTTGAACACACAAGAAAACAGCACAGAGAAAATAACACTAGGTAGCTCTCCCTAGATCTAAGGCAGCCTTCGGGTATTTCTGTTTTAGAAGGAATCTTGACAAAGGAGATGCCCACACATTAACTAGTTGAAGAAAAATTTGTCTGGGAGGAAAAATGGAAAGAGTAAAACCTCTAACCATACTTAGGAATCCAGTGTCACTCCCAGTTAAGACAGAGGAGTTCACAGAAAATAGCATCGATGAATAAACACCAATAGAACTGCTGGAAATAAACAGGATTTCTTTAACTCACTGCTGTCAGTTTCAATACAGGACTCATTGCAGAACACCACGCCAATTAATTTTGAAGAGAAACAACCAAAAGAATCAAATTTTAGCAAGCCTTAGGATTAAACAGCTTGCAGTATAAGGTTCGGAATCACTCCTTGCAACAAACAAGAACCATGTGCACATCATGCAGAACTATGTTCAGAATATCTAGCTTGGGGGAAAAAAAGGATGAGTAGGGTCTTCCTGCATGGATCAATAGACTACTGCAAGTATGACCCTATTTGCAGAAACTAATTCACATCAGAAATAGAAAACTAACCTCTACCCTGCCTTACGAAGGAACAGACCAATCTAATTAATTCAGGAAATAGCAGTATTTAACTGACTTCCCACCACACAATTCAAGAAAATTTTTACAAATATGCTTCTTGGGTTGGTCCAAACATGCTGAACTGTAAAACACAAAAAAATAAGCCCCCAAATCCAGATATATCTATCTATACAGTGATATAAGGTGCTTCTCCACAATATGGGATGATGAGTATTTTCCACTTCAATTTCTGGTAAGCTCAGAATCTCAGGTGTTAATAGGATCCATTTCTAAGTGTTCCCTTAGCTTATGCACAGAGTCGGTACTTCCAGCATTTCAGAAGCTCCAGGGACAAAAAAACCCACCACACATACACACAAAACAAATCCCCCCAAAATAAAACAAAAAACAACAAAACCCAGAAAAAAAAAAAAATCAAAACCCAAAACACAAGAGCAGCAGAACCTAGCAATCATCTCAGAACTTCCAGGACCAGATCTACACACAGTTAAGGTGCAGGCTACCCTTCCAAGAAATAAAGGTAACATGCAAATTGAAATAGTGAGAAGTACAAACATGAGACACAATGTTTGCCAAGCAATGCCAACATTCCTCAGTATTTTGTCAGCATGAAGATGTTAAGAGGAGAGAAAAAAAGGCTGCATCTGAAGACAACAGTATTTTATGGACTGACAAAGTTCAAACTTAGATTTCTCTTTCACTTCCCTGTGTACAGTCTCTTCCATTGTAGCACTGCAGACACTCTAGAAACTTGCCCATCACTGTATTTTGATGCTCAGACTTGCCCTCAGAAGCCCAGACACCACATAAAGGCAGCTCCCAAAGCTCAGCATTACGAATATCCCCTTATGTGCAAATCTGCAAGATACATTGTGCATTCCTTTCTGCTCCCTTTTCTGCTTCTGCACAGTGGAAAGGCTAGAGGACAGAGGCAACAAGAATTCTCAACCAACACTGTCTTGCTGCCTACCCACAGGAAGGCAGGAAGCCTAAAAACTGAGCAAGGAGGAGCCTGAATGCCAAAAAAGCAATTTATATAGATTGGCCCTTTGCCTGAAAGACAGAAGGAGGAACACCCAGTGTCTGCACTGGCACAAGCTACATACCAGAAAACTGAAATTCAACCCATGCCAAGTTACACTCTGAAAAGCTAAATGTACGTAGGCCAGCAAAAACAAAATTAGATAGGAGTTCAGGGTAAGAAAAGTTAACAAAACAAGTTCAGTTTTGAATGAAAGTCAGCTTAGAAAGACAAACTGAAAGTGAAAGAGGGATTAGTAAATTTTTTCATGCCAAGAATCAGATGAAAATCACAGTTGCTGGGCTGTTCAAGAGAGCATTGAGGAGAACAGACATCAAGCCATCTCCATTTGAACGACATCTTTGAAGTTTAAGTACTAATTATTCTGAACATAGCAAAGGTGAAACTGCTGAGACACACTATGCATTCCCACAGCCCTCTGACAATGCTACAGTGGCCACTCCCCCTTCACCTTTAAAAGCTGGATTTATCCTTTGAAATTATGTCCAAAAAAACCCCAAAGAGCTGCCTACAGACTACAAATACCTGTTTCTTTGCGTTTATAGTCACAGAGCACTTGTGCTCAGGAGATGGCTAACTCCTGAGACTTACTAGGTTTCATGCAGCTCCCAAACTGCAGAACCTTCCTAGTGCTTGTCCAAGTGACAAGGAAAACAGAAAACATTAGCAATATTGCCATTCTACAACTGGCACCATTAAAGACAAATTAAACAACCTTCTTAAAACTAACCCTAAGTTTTGAATACCACTTTGCTGCATTTCCAGAAGCACATTTTAATGCTTCAAAAGCTTATTGAAAAGCTAAGTATCACTCAATTTTCCTCTCTCTTCACACCCTTCCCTACTATGTAACCAGTTTTTACACTGCATTTTCTGGTTAACATATTCATACAGAAAATGCTTGGTGAGAAAAGGTGTGAAGCAAAAGGGAGGGTAACTATGTAAGATACTCTTGAGCATAAGGAAGAGCACATAAGAGCAGTTAAATTGTTTAAATATGCACTGCAACATACTGAAGTGCACAAGATCAAACTGCTGCACAACAAAATGAATTATTTTTCTGCTTTCTTGTGTGTGGTTATTGGGGCTTTTTTTGTTTCTTTGAGGATTTTTTTTTTTCTCCCCAGGACATAAAAAAGACACTGCATGTCTTCATCCTGAAGGATGCCACTATTTTCAGTCTTCCTTCACTCTTTAGGCAGCTCCACCTCTGGATGGATGCTGTCCTTCATACACCCAGGTAACACTAAATCAGGCATCTTTTGAAGTGCATTGATTCAAGTTACCTGTCCTGACACATCAAGTGAGCATTTACCTCAATGCAACCACCAAAATACTTCAGATAACTGAAAAGTCCTTTATATAATATATACTACTCATGACACTTACAATATACCACCTAGACATCATACAGCTGCCAAAAGCTACTGACCTTCCAAGAAAATCTGTCTTTCCATGAACCTTGTTCTTGTATCTCTTCATTCAGAGATGGAAAAGCAACCTTCCACACACACTAGGGGATGGAAAGGGATTGAGTAAGAGAAGATTTAAACAGCTGCACTGCATGCTTTCTCTTCCTGCAACCTGAGAGTTGATACAGCTTTGCCCAAATCCAAAAGAGTTAGGATAACTTGAAACACCATTTTTATACAAATCCTTTCTTCAGGCCTATGGATAACAGGAGGAAATATGGCTGCTGTATTGCTGGAACTAACTGCAGCTATTTCTAGGTCTGATGAAACAAGAGAACTATATCTAGTTGAACTGGACCACCCAGTCAATAGGGACAAGAAAAGCAGCTCCATATCAACACCACTAAGACAAATGTTTAGCACTTCCAGCTCCCTGCTCCAAGTACTTTATAGAATGCAAACCACACAACACCCCTGTCACACAGTCAAGGCTCCAGGTCTGCAACCCTAAATTCAGTGACACTGCATTTCAACAGTATTTATCTTCTCAGTGCACTACACACTCAGATGCTTTGGGTGGGTGATTAAAGCAAGCAAACAAAAACAGAAATCCCAAAACCAACCAAACAAAAAACTCCACCCCAAACAAGCCAACAACCCACACAGAACATAACCACCTTGCCCCACGCAGGCCACACTGTATCTCTTCTGATCACCTTTCACTCACTCAGGAAGAAACCTTCAGAGTCTGCATTTGGTACTATGGGTGTGAATGTTCACAGTGACAAAAGAGAGCTCTACTGCACTTCTAATGTACCAAATCCTCGGTCTCATCCTGATGAGATGCTAATTATGCATTAAAGAAAGAAAATAATCAAAATTACTCAAACTCCCCAGTCATCAAAACATATTTCTGTGCATCCCAACATTTGATCTTTTCCTCCAGAAAAGTCAACAAAAGACATACTAGAACATCACCTCTAATATTTGAAAGTAAAAAACCAAAACAAATATACAAAGTTAGCCACCCCAACAAAAATCATCTCTTACTTGTGCTAGCCATAGAAAGAGACAAAGAAACTTCAAAATATGCCAATCTCATCAAACATTAGCCATTCCCAAGAGATGCCAGTTGGATACATTTATTGTATTAATTTCAGTAAATAATCCTGATATGCCCCATACAGTCACTTACACGCTTCCAATAAAAATAGCCTAACAGTTTTCTTGCAATGTCATCCTGCTTATACACTAATTAACATCAATTTCAAATGAAGATACAGTCACATCCAAATAACAGGGATAACTTACGTACACTTACTTTCAGAACTGTCCCTTAGGTATTTAAAGCCACACATAGTGAAGAACAGTAAAAATCCCGTACTTAAAACAAGTCTCTATGTATTTGCTCAGTAATCTCAGTAACTTAGCACAACTAAGTGGTAACTAACTAACATGGAAGTACTGATTCACCAACCTCACATCAAAACTATTTTTGTCAGGAGAACCGTATGCCAGTTTTTAAACACGCAAGTCACACTGCTAATTTTGAGGCACCCAAATGAAAGCTTGTTTCTTGCCAAAGCACTTGCTAGAGAACAGATTTGTTTGGCTAACTTCTAGAAGACAGATTTATCCTTATACCAGTATTTTAGTATGGCAGTAATGGCTTTTTCAGCACCATGACCCAACTAATATTCCTTGCAAAGGCTGCCAGTCCCAGTAGGTAGCCTAACATGGGAGATGTTTGTTATAACAAAATTCACGTTACTTGGGTTGCTCAGTACTCCAGCCCTCAAATTTTTCAAGTCATTACAGTACTAGAATTACAGCAGAAAGTCAAAGTACTTAAACAGACAGTTTTATCACTACAAGTAATTAAATGTTTATAGTGTACAGCTACAGCAGTAATTGCACAGTATGCAGCACTTTTGAATTTCCATTCTGATTATAGAACGTGAAGCTCCATGGAGCCCTCAAATACCTGAGACGTCCAATTTGACAGAATATATAAATGCAATCATATTTAACATACATTTAGAGAAATTCAAAAAAATAAAGCTACAACTACTCACCTCTGACAGTTCCCCAAACAACTGTTCCTGAAGACCTCACTAAATAATTCCAATAGGAGTTTTCTACTCTGCACCCTCCAGCATCTCACCATCAAAGGATGGTGAAATGAAAACCATCATACAGCTTCTAGGAGACACTGGTGGCACCCCTACACCACCAAAGCTGTCTCAGCTATTCCATGTCTAAAACAACTGCCATCAAACTTGACCAGCCAGAAGAGGAAAACAAAAACAAAAACAAAAAAAAAAAAAAAAAAAAACAACAAAAAAAACACCACAGAACCCTAAACCATCAGCTTACAAGTATTTTAAGTAAGCCAATTCAACTACAACAGGTAACTTTCTTTCCTCCAAGTACACTGAAAATTCCAAACACACTTCACCATACTAAATGGGAAATGATCAAAGAATGCCTGCAGACATGTCTTTGACACTATCCTTTCATAAACAAAAAACTAATTGATAGCCCTTTCTCCCTCAAGGATGAAACCCTGTGAACAATCAACTTCAAAACAAAATTCAAGTAATGCAAAAATAAACCCATGTAGGGAGTACAACAAAAGTAAAACAGAAGGAGGATTCTGCAATTTAGCTCAAATTGTCACTCTAACACCTTCACTTCCGTTCCTAAAATATTTACATTAATTCCAGTTTCTATTAACTGACATTTCAAAGCTCACTATCTACATACAAATACAGTTAAAAATAATAATTCTGTCTTAAACATCACAAGTCCTACCAGTGGTATCTCAGACCATCAAATCACAAGAAAATCTCTATATACTGGCAGAAAATGAAGGTAAAAGGCCACAGTCAAATCACACTGCAGATTTCAGCTACACCAGTCTGCCAGGCAAGACAGAACAATCTCACACCTACAAGAGAGCATACAGCTGTACTCTTCCCTGCTGCTCTATTCATCTACTGAAAATTCACAAAGCAAACTATCCAATAGAGAACGGCAGGACATAGGGAGCCAAGTAAAATTCATTTACCAGAACTGAATCTGCCTAAATCTTGGACATGCATCCCCACAAATATACATTTAAATGGGTACATACAGCACAAGAAGAATCATTACTTTTGCATTAGGTAAATAAACAAAGGATAACAAGAATAGTTTTTCTTGAGTACATTTTTCAGACTTACCTGGTCTTTTTCATGGGGTAATAGGCTGACAGGTGGAAGGGAAGCTGGGAAGGTGCTGGAGTATTTTGGAGCTCCTTTGCTTTCCAAACTGCCATAATTCACTCTATACTGAGGACCATCCTTCAGTAACCTCCCATTGTTCACAGCACGTTTGGCCCCCAGCCGCAACCTCTGCTGAAAGGCAGGATTGTTGAAAATACTTGCTAGGTCATTTTGACTTCTCAAATACTTCTCTATGTTTTTCAGGGAGGAGCCATTAGGTTCTTGAAGCCCTTCAATTGCTCTTCTCAAGAGTTTATTCCAGTCCACATTACGAAGCTCATTACAAGCTCCTCTAGATCCCTTAACAGATTTAGGAATAGTGCCAGGTTTAACACATGAAAACCGTCCAGGATTATCTGGGTCCTTGTAGGATGCAAGACCTTTGTTAGTGACTTTAAGAATAGAACCATCTTGAACACTAAGTTCCAACTGTTCTGAAACAGTCTTCTTATCTAATCCATGGGAAGCACAAACAGCATGACATATTCTCTCTTCAGACGGCCTTTGCTTTTGCTTTTTAACTTTTTGTATAGCTTCCAGAATCCACTCCGTATAAAGAGGGTTGGCAAGTTTTACCATGGTTGACCAGTAATTGTTTCCAGCCAAGAGTTACCCATAGAGGTTCCTCCTTATCCTTTTAGCAGATCTTTCAGAGGTTGTTCACACCTCAAATACAAATGAAAGGGTTCCACACACTGCTTGGATACATGTCAAAAATATCCACCCTGAGAGTCAGAAAAAGCAGAGCAATACCTGCTGACTGAAACTTTCCAGTTACGTTATTGTTACCGAAAGGTAGAAGGGGTTCATCTGTGATGATACTGGTACGTCATTAAAAGAAAGTTTGTTGCAACCTTAAAAAGAAAAAACAAAAGGCAGGGAGAAAATACAGTTAATGCTGAAGTAATAAATATTAAAAATGCATTCAGACATGCATTCATACTAGAGATGCTGCAGTATAGAAAAGTCTTTGCAATATTACATGAAACATTTGTCAGTTCCCACCCCACACCAAACAAATCATCACAAAATCCTTCTGCTTCTCATCACAGTCAGTGGATTTAGTTTTCCTAAATTCCATCACCCCAACACTTAACCTATTACTGACCTGTTGGACAATTTCCATTCAGTCAGGGATCTGAAAATACTCTCTAAAACAAACTGCCCACAAATTATTTCTGCATGGATTATACATGCACTAGAAAACCCAAACAAACTGAAAACCAAACCCCAACCAATGAAAGATAACTTATTAACTACTGCCAATTCTTACAGTATATCCTGTCCCTAAATATCCTGCCACATTGATTACACAATTCAAAAATCGAAACCAAAAATATCAGTACCAAGTTCCAATGTTACATCCTTCATTAGTATTTAGGTACCCTACAAAACCAAAGGCATGACAAAAGCACTTCTCATTTTAAGGCATGCAGCACAGAGGAATTTTTGATACAAACTGTTAGGAACAGAAACAAAAACAAAGTAACAGGAGGCATTTTCACATAAATAGGTTGTCAGCACAAAGATGTATAAAGAGGTCACATTGAAAAATGTTTTATTGAGTCACAGTTTGACAATTTTTTTTTTTAATTTATTATGGAATACATCACTCCAATAGAAAATTCAGTGGCTACAGAAACTCATTTAAGAGACCTGAAAGAACGTTTTGATGAGGAGTTTATTTGTTCTGGGAACATACATGAAAAAAATAAAACAATTTAAAAGTCTCGCAAATTAAACTTAGACAGGAGCTGAATAACGAATAAACAAATATATCTGAAGTATTAGTTTTTTCTGCCACAAAGTATGAGAACTTTTGAAGGCATTAACAGAATTGCATAATTACTTCAAATCAAAGGAAAACAACAGAAAAGAAAATTTTTCATTCTCAACATATA
This sequence comes from Cettia cetti, assembly GCA_013401135.1. Classification (NCBI taxonomy): domain Eukaryota; kingdom Metazoa; phylum Chordata; class Aves; order Passeriformes; family Sylviidae; genus Cettia; species Cettia cetti. The sequence goes on from VZUI01027849.1 coordinate 168,508, forward strand.
GGTTATCTCAAAGTAGAAGATTAACCAGTATCACAGCAAAAATTTCATGCAAGTACATTTATAAAGCTATGACAAGCAGCCTACAAATAACACAATAATCTGTGATTACACAAGTCCTGGACGTCATTTTTTATTCACTTATTCTAGCCATCCTGGATTGAAATAATGTTCAAAAACTTGAGGAAATTATAACTAGGAAAAAAACCCTGAACTGATAGAATAATCTAAATTATTTTCAACTTGTTAAAAAGATTCCTCTGCAACTATGGAGACAAAGAATATAATACCACATACTTTTGGTCCTATACCTTTTTTCTTCTTCTACCCCTCAAAAATGTCTTTAAATATTAATTCCAGTTTATGTCTCACAGATTATTATACCTACACAACAGGATTAGTAAAAAAAAAAAAATCAGCTGGTTACTGGTAAGTATAAAATTCTTCTATACCCAAAGAGTCAATATTAATCAATTCGTTTTATGAATCTGCCCTTCTCAAACCTGACTGAAGCTTAAACAACTTCAGATTTATAAATGTGATAACTCAAGTGACTGCCAGACTGAAAAAGACATTCCTGATGCAAATGCAGGGCCTGAACACTGAACTGGCTCACATAGGAACCCTATTGATCTACACGGATTGGATGCTGTTTCCTGCTTCCAGACCGTACTCATGGAAGCTGTATTTGGTAACAGCTCTGTGTATTTCAAGTATCTGTAAGCAAACAATAACTTGTTCCGTAAACAGATCTTTTTTATTTATTCCAGCTAGCAATAGCCATTTTTTCCCTAACAGAATTGTTTATACTCACTGTTTTCAGATAATTCCAAAATAACACTGTAGCTACAAAATGCAGACAAATATAGGGAAGGAGAGAGTTTCCACAGTATTATAAATCCTACAAATTCTCTCACAAATCTGACACTGAAAGTACAATACAGCAAAGCAGAACCCTATACATAGTGGAGGGTCACTCACATTTAGACTATTTCATACAATATTTGGAAGTTCTCTGTAACTACATATAAAGCCCTAGATTCCCAGAAAGCTACTTTTAAAGTTATTTAGTTAGGCCGTTCCACTGTAAGTCTTCATTAAGATAGTCAGGACTTAATTAAATGCTGAACACTGCATTTGCTGAGTCAGACATACTTGTCTCAGTTTTACATCTACTGCAGAACTGTTGTATTAAATTTCATACAAGCAACCACATCACTTCCATTAAATTCCAGAACACACAGTACAGGGTCTGTTTCAAGCTCCTGGACACTGATGAACATTTCAGTATAAATGCTATAACATGTGGGTTACAGGAATTTTTATTGGCCAATGACTGTGGCAAAAGGTTAGCATAAACCTATATCTTCATATAAAGTCTACTGCTTGGTACAGGAATTTCACAGCCATATACATTCAGAACCACATTTTTACTTATTTACTTAAAACTCCCTATGTAATACAACCTCCTGCATGCTAGCACCTACTAAATCAACACCAGTGGATCAGCAGGAACAGAGTTTCCAACGCACTGGACAGGATATTTCAGGAGGAAAAATCAAGACATCTTAAATACACACCTTCCAACAGTATCCAAGTTCATTCTGCCTTAGGGAACCGTGCAAAGTGCATCCAACCCAAGTTTTTAATTGTTTTGCTACAACTTAGAGCCTCTCTTACTCTGGCACTTGAAGTGCAGCCCCCTGACCTCCACCATAACTGCTATGTCAAGGTCTACCACAGACTAGAGTCAGAATAACTTATTACTAATAAACATCTTTCCCAGCAAAACAACTTGGGTGAGCAACCCTGGAGCTATAAATTAAGGAGATCTTTAAGAAATCAAGACAGATTGATGAAAGATTGGCAATACAGAAATGCACACATCTGCATGCAAAGTGACTAGATAAAGACAAAACAAATTGTTTTAGAAACAATCTTTCAAGATTCAATATAAAAGGACACAGAAACACAAAGCTACATTCAGGTTTCTAAGTTTCGAATGCAATTCTACCAAAAGTACAAATAGCTAGTCATACATCATTTAATGTAAAAAGTGTGACTATTACCCAAACAGATTTTGAGGAAATACCACTTTAAAGAAGTGATTATAAATTAGTCTATTTAGGCACTCATGTCTATTTACTAATCTTCCTCCCCTTGTAATTAGCTAACTTTTAATCAAGCCCTCAGCAGCAGTCCTTCAATCACAAAACAGATTTTCCATACTGTTAAATGCACAGGACAACTTCCAAGTTTTATGGCAAGAGTCACTAAGTTCTATGTAATTTGTCATATTTCAGCTTCTACGCTCTGTGGTACCTTATTTTGAAAATAAAAGCATTTGAGAAAGTTTGACTGCACTATACTACTGACCAAATCTGTTAACAAGTCTGCCACTGAGAAGCTGCAGAACAGAAGCATTAGAGGGGAAGTATAACCCATTACCTCTAAAACATGAAAAAACATCTCTAGTCAAGGCTTGTCCCTTTACCTAGATCATAAATTATCAGATAAACACAAAGAAGTTGCAAAATTTCAGCTTGGGATTTAGAATGATTGCAAATATGCCCTTTATAAGGCACACACCTATTGCACAGCTGATTATAATTAAAGAAGGCAGTGACTGAACACTTCAATCTCAGGTGTCATCAGTAATCCTATAATCCTTTAATAAGGTGGTTTTTAGACTGAACTAGTAGTACCAGGAATTCCTTCCAGGTGATCCTGATTGTGAAAACAAGCTGTGTAGTCAAAAAAATAGCAACAAAAAAGCTACACTTCTCTCCAGAACCAAAACTAAAAGTTACTACACAAATATTACAACATACAATAAAGGTATGTGTGGGGGGGTAATTAATAAAAAGTTTGCTTTGGCTTTCATAAATGTAAATGCAAATAAACTTTTAAAAACTGAGGTTAACATAGCTATAAAAAAAAAAAAAAAAAAAAAAAAAAAAAAAAAGTGGGGAAAAAAAAAAAAAAAAAAAAAAAAAAGTGGGGAGAAGAGGATGCAGCTGGGGGAGATGACAGCAACTCGTGCAACCTGCCGGTGACCTGTGAAGCACAGTCTCATTCTGCTCCCTCCTACCTGCTCTGCACACCCTCAGGAGAAGCAGCAGCAGGCCAGCTCTCTGCTGCAGCATCAGGGTCAACTAAGGATTGCAGCAAAGGAGGAGGAAGAAGAGAAGACTGCCATTGCATTCCACTTTTGCCACTTTTCTTTGCTCCAAGGCCCTTACTTAGAATTCTGTAGCTAATCAACTCTGTATTCCACTCCCATCTTCATTAATGATGCAAAACAGACGAGATAGTTGTTCTACTATTGCAAAATACATGGCCCTACAGAGACAGGGAGAAAGCAGATCCTGGTTAGGACTCTCCCATCATGCATATCCCTCTTAAAATTACTCAGGTCACGAAGACAGCCATTGTATTATTCTTTACACAACATACTATTTCCAATAATAACAAGAAAGAGCAATGACACACCTACATACTGGAAAAAGGCAGGTGTGTAGACACTACAGTGACTTCAAAACGACACCAAAGACTTGGGGGTGTGGAGAGAAGAGTGGCACATGGGAACTGAACTGATTGAAGTGCTTCTGCTCTGAGATACCCCACAAGCTTCTCTGAGATCATATGCTTAAAATCATTTCACAACATGACAGCGGCAAGCGCCACCAGAGGCAACAGCATCAGCACAACATGACAACAGCAAAATCACCCAAATTCATCTTTCCCACCTTCTCCTGTGGAAGTTCTGAGCACTTAAAAACACAGTACTAGAGAACAGCAGAAAATACGGGAAACTGATATTCACTGCTAAGAGTTCACCTGGCAAAAAGAGTTCCACTGAAAAGATTTCTTCTTGGGACAGTGGTTTTCGACAGCAAGGGTGGACATCCGTCTACTCTTGCCACAGGGGGTCATTTTCAATGCTCAGTGACAGAGTACGAGAGGTGAGATCCAGGCAAAGAACGCACAATGTGAACATCACTTCCAAAACGTGGCACTGCCAGGCTGGACTATTCCCCTCCCCAACTTATTTCAGTTTCTTACAGTATTAGCCCAGCCACGGAGATGTTCAACGCCCAGAGCCTCGGGCCAAGGCATTGTTGCATTTGACAGGGGCCGAGCCGGGGCTGGCTCAGCGCCCTGCCCGCCCTGCTCCGGGATTTGCCATTCCCGAGGCACAAACCCCCATCCCGCAGGCTCTGCGCCCCGGGCCACGGCAGCCCACGGGGACGGGGCCGTGCGCGCACCCGCACCGCGGGGCGCCGGGCGGGGCCGGGGGCGGCGGCCGCGCGTCCCCCGCGGGAGGCAGGTGAGACCCCCCCGGTACCACTCACCTCCG